>WEIV01025262.1:233578-250843 GCA_013390005.1 Calyptomena viridis | reverse complement strand
GGAATCTGCATTCAAGAGAGAAAAGTCTTACCTACTTTAATAATTTTCCAAGAGATTTTCCAAGAGCGGTGCTCGAATGCTGAGCTTAGCTTTCCAAGGCAGGTTTTACTGGTTTGAGATGGAAAATAGTTGTTAAAAATGAGAAGGTGGAGAGGGAGGAAAAAGAAAACACCCCAAAGTCTAGTGGTGACATGCTGGAATACAATTAGCTGAGCTCCTCCTGGCTGGAAAGCCCTGAAGTACTGAGGGGTGCAGGACACTTTTGGAATGATGTTGCAAGAAGTCTGAAAATTATGTTCCATATTGTTCCTAAATTTTAAGTGGTAGGGATGAAAAGGCCAAATTTTATGGGTAGAACACAACAGAGAGTTGAATGTATAGTTCCCCTCTCTCATTATAGTATTTTTATGTGTTTTCTTGCATAAACAGTTATCTGACTATACACTGGGCAATTCCAAAATATCTCCATATACCTGTGGTGGGTGCCTGACACAAATTAGGCCAGAGGATTTCAAGGATTCATTGTTACCACTCTTCTTGTCAGCTTATATAGCTGAGAAATGGTGAAGCATGAAGCTCAGATTTCTAATATCCACAAACGTGTCCCAGGGCAAAGAGGATGATTCCAGGACCATGAACTGGGTGTGTGGCCCTAATGATTCTAATCAGTTTTCCCTGTCAGAATTTGAAATGAGCAGAGCCACGAGCCAGTCCATTTTTCACTTCTCCTTCTGACTGACAAAAGTAGTAATGCATGAAGGTAAAGCTTCTTCCCCTAAATCAACAGCATTTGCTTCATGGCTGTCATGTAAAAATTATTCCAGAACAGTATCTGGACACACCAGACCTCTCCTCTTTCATTTTTATCACTTGGAAATGGCATATTTGCTAAATGAAGGTTGTTCCAAATCTTAGTTTGACCCAGGGCTTGG
The DNA here is from genome assembly GCA_013390005.1 of Calyptomena viridis. Lineage (NCBI taxonomy): Eukaryota > Metazoa > Chordata > Aves > Passeriformes > Eurylaimidae > Calyptomena > Calyptomena viridis. The sequence goes on along the minus strand of WEIV01025262.1, from coordinate 249,911 downwards.
ATTACACAGGGTGTTTTTCACTCCTGTTGCTCTTTAGTGGGATTTACATGAGAAAAGATAAAGTTCTCCATCCTCATGTACTTTCATTTCTGCTTCTTGTTCAGAGCTATTTTTAGCCTCCTGCAATACTGAGAATAGCTTTTTCTCTTCATTGAGGGAAGGCTGTTGTCTTTGACAGCTGCCGGGGTACACACAGTCTGTCACTAACAACAGCAAGTCACAAGAGCTGAAATTCTGGCTGCACCTCTCAAAATAGGCTAGGTAGTTAGCAGAAGCATTAACAGAGCCATTCCTTATACATTATGATTAATTGGGCATGAATTGTGAATTATAGTTCACATTTGGTGCTCAGCACGCTGCTGAGGAACACTTGTCACATGTGGTACTCTTCCATTTTCCAGAAAGAAGTAAAGGATGTTTATAGAGGAGAAGGAAGTATTTTGATGTTACTGCTGCATAAATTGGAATAGTTTCACTGTTCAGTGATTTTAGTCTGGATTTCATCCAGCATTACTCAAAGCATAATTTTACCCAATTTTTATTGCATTTCTTCCTACAGATGTTTTGTTGTTTCTGGGTTGTGTGTCATCTCTCCACTCCCATTTCAAGTGAGTTCCTGATACTCAGGTTTGTGACTTCTCCTTTGTTCCTCCATCCATGTGCTGCAGGGCAGGCCAACAATACTCTGCTTTTGGGACAGAAATCAGATTGTAGGCTTTAAAATCAATATTTTTTCCCTATATAATTAACATAATCATAGTGAGGATGAAAGACTTGTACTGAGCACAGAAGAAAAATTTAAAATGTAATACACTGCATTAGATGTAAATCAGGACAGATATTTATGCCACAATTTTAAAAAAGTAGGAAAACAAAACTACATACTGGGACTGAAGATGTTCTGTTCTGGTGTTATGCTAATGTAAGATATTAAGAATTCTGGTTAAACACACACAAAAAAGTGGTCATTTCACCTTCCTCACAACAGCCTCTGAATCTAATTCCAATCCCACTTCTTGTCCCTCCAGCACATCTCTAGATAAGAGTTCTTCAAGTCACTGATTTCTTTTAAAAATAATGCTGCCCCACACTATACAGATAAATCCATGATCCTAATTAAAATGGCCATAACTGCATGTGCACATGTAAATGAATTTTTGATTATGCTCTGAAGGTTCCTTCTCTGAAGGATCTTGAAAACTCTTTGTGAGCCTTGTGGCTTTCCCGTGTTCTTCCCTAGGACAATCACAACTTGGGTAATCAGTTGTAGAGCACAAATTCTGGCAGTGAAACAAGTTGCAATAAACCATTTGTTAAGTAATTGTGAAGAGCAAATTGAGAAGGAAATGTAGTTTGCCTGTAGAAAACTCCTAATCAGAGAAATTGATTAGGTTTTGGAATTGAGGATTTGTTGAAAATTTTGGCTTACCCAGTTTTAAGAGACCTTATTTTCACACTCTAAGACTTTTGTTTTGAGGAAGATCTTCCAAAACAAGATGCTATTCGTCATACTGACTAAAGTCATGCTGACTTCCTGGTTTCAGTGGAATGACTTATATCTGTGTAACTCAGCAGAATTTCACCCTAAATTCCAGAAAACTGGATGAGTGCTTTTTTTTTAATTTAGTATGTCATATTTCAGATTTGTACTATCTTCTTTTTTTTGGTTAAAGAATTATTTGCTGCACAAATCAGCACTTCTGGGGATGCAAGAATACTGAGGAAATACTAAAAATGAGATCAAATAAGATCCACTGTGTCCTTGTTTAACACAAGTTATGGGTAAGTGATCCCATATGTGTCCCTGGGCTGTCTGAGTCTCTTGGTTGGGGACTGTGAGGCTGAAGGCAGTGCTGGCAGCAGCCTGGCTGCCACTTCTCCAAGAGCCCCTGGAATGTCAGATTAGTGCAGGAGGCAGTCAGGAAACCAGTGTCACTGCACTGGCTTGGTGAGAGATGACTTGGAGCTAAAGCTAAAGGGGTTGGCAGGGGTTTGCATTGGAAATGACTGTGGAGAATGCTGGAAGGCAACTGAGTTGGAGAAAATCCCTGATCACTGGGATTTTTTTCGGGAAGTCTGAGTGAGCTAGAAAGCCATATCCCACCGATAATTGCTTTCCTCTGAGACTGCCATGAATAAGTCTTCCACTGGTGTGACAGGGTTGCTTCTGGGACCAAAGCTCTTATCCTCATACCACACCCTGTGTGCTGTGTAGACAGAACATCACTGAGAGACATCAAATGTGATGGCTGCTTTTACCTTCCTCATAATACCCTTGTATTCACTTTAAATTCTGCCAAAGGGAAAAAAAGTTAGATAGCTTTCTGCTTAGTATGTGCTTTGCAACTGAGAATATTTCTAAAGTTTACATCAAAAATTCCTACAGTAACCTAAATAAACAATTTCAAGGTTAAGAGCTTTGCTTATCCACAATCTGGATCTTTGTGACCCTGCTTCATTTCCTCTAGACAACATCAGTGTAAGACCGTGTTGAGTGCTCTTTTCCCCCACCCCGCTCATTAGTTCACTAAATTGCCCCCAGTTCCTGCAGATGGGACTGTAACCAGAACACAAGGGCTCATCCCTCTCTACCAGCCTCAATAGATTGATTCCCATTTCAAACACATTGATTTTTGTGGTGCTCACTATAGTAACAGCATTCTGGCTCTCTGTGTTTTGCACCCTTGACTGATCAATGTTAGTCTTCAGCTGGAAGCCTGGATGTACCTCTGGCATGAACTTCAGCTTTATGTTCATTTAGAGCTTACAAGCCTGAGGAGTTTCAGCCTGAAATATGACAGAGACTTCTTAGCAGCTCAAAAAGGAGTTTTGTCATGAAAATGTGTAGGAAGCTGAGCAATTGCTGGATCAGGTGGATCTATTGTGTCTCCAGCCACATCTTGTATTACACTCCTCTGCAGCCATCCTGACCTTGGCAGCCCGACTCAGTTTAAATGAGTGCTGCCTCCTGACCTGACATCACACCTGGCACAGCTTGTATCACTCTGTGCACTCAGTTACTGAATTAAAGGTTCTTCTAGTGCTTTCTGTCAGTCTCTTGGTCTGCAAATATTTTGCCTGGAAAAGTATCCCCTTCTCCATCTGCACTAAATAGGCTATATTTATTCAGAGGCAAATGTGAAGAATACAGGATGTAAACAAGAAAATGTAGAATCATAGTAAAATCTGAATGAAATTATTCTTTCAGCAAAGAATATGGCATCAAACTTCTCACTCAAGGAAGATACTAGAAGGGTCATCTGGATGTTACTCACAGGGCCTCCTAGAGACATTTCAGCAAGGCTAGAAAACCAATGTTGTTTATTATCTAAGGGTCAAGAGTGCCACAGCAAGGGAAACAGGACATATTACATCAACTCTAAGTATTTTAGTGGTAGTTATGGTTATCATATACAGAGTATAAATATACACTAATAGAATTCTTGAAAGGATGGAATTGGACTGCTCTGGAAGTTCCCAGTTAATGTTCTCAGCTCCTACAAACTGGCAACCCATTCCTATCAGTACTTTGTGCCACACTCTGAACTTGTCCTACCTCCTCATCATTTTATTAGCATTTGTTTCTGTAACACTAATGTCAATAGGTGTAACTTTCAGTGTTTGAACTGATCTGAAATTCTTTATAATTAAAGTAGAACATATCACTAAAAATGGCAGTCTGTCTAGAAAAACCTTTCTCCTATATTCATAAGTGGAAAAAGAAAATAATCCCAGGGACTATTTTTGTAATCTCTTAGCTTGCACTGACATCAATTCATTTTGTCTTACACCTTTTAAGGGGGATTTTTTTTCCTAAACCTGCCTTGATTTGACCTTAAAGGTACAGATGATGAAGATTATTCCCTAAGAGTCCTCAGTGAGATGTTCTATCAGCTGTTTTGATCACTGCTGCCAACCTTTCCTTACAATGCCCTGCTGCAGTGGCAGTCTGCCCACTGAGCTGACCTCTGCTGTGCTAAACAACCTAGCCTCAAATTTATTTGTCTGAATCTTAATTCTCTTTTTATTTGAACAAACATTCCCAACCTCTGGAACTTTTCAGCAGAGAGGGTGTTCCTCCTACCCTCTATCCCTTCGTTTTTCCTTTGGCTTTAAAACCTTTCAATTTATTAACTTCACCCACTGTGGATTCTTGTGCTGGATGTAGTGTTGTGACAATGGCTGAGACAGTATAGAGTCTATATAGCGTATTCTTTAAATGCTGAGGCACATGAAGATTTCAAATTGTCTTTACTTTGACCATGAGGAAGGAGGAAGATGGCCCATGCCTACAGGACTTCTGCACTTTCTGTGTCTAATGAGTTCGTCTGAGCTTATATTGTACCTTTATTGCTGATACATTTTCTTGAAAGGAAGAAATAAATACTACAGTATTTATCTTCTCTGTGCTTGTGCTGGCTCTCGGGGGAAATCTGGCCTTTTTAGTATGCAGTTCAAACACTGTCTGAAAAGGAGTCATGGTTTGGATAATAATTTTTCAAACAAATTTAATACACTGATTTCCTTGGGATGAAGATAAAGTGCTGTTCCATCCAAGATGCACCTAAAGGGCAACTTGTTTGAGTTAAGTTTACTGAAACAGAAGTGACAGAATATCAATTTGTTTTCTAACTTCATGTCATATTTGAGAATCAAATAAGCAATTACATGAGAGTAAATTGGATTTATTTCAATATCAGATTTGCAGTCCACTTGTTGGTTTATTTGATTGAGATAAAATAGCCCTTCATTTTACAGTAAACATGCTCAAGTATTACATTTGTTCCTTGGCTCCTTCAAGAGCTTGTAGTTTCTCAGTCTAGAGTTGAAACCATTCCTGATACATAACACATAAATGACTTACCTAACACCAGCAGCCTTCCCTGTATTAACGTGATGAATAATCCCAAACATCTCTTGCTTTGCAATGAGGTGACTTGTAAACAGGTGCCAATTTATTCATGTCAACTTCTTCAGTTATTTGCATTTACCAAAATTGAACGTGAAAATAAGACCTCACACATGTGTTTGCTTAGTCCAAGGGTGCAACCATGTGTAAATATAGATCCAAATTATATGACCCAAAATGGGTACAATTTTATCTTTTGTTTTAGAAATAATGGCATTTTAAGATTCTTCCCAGACTTTTGCAAATGTTCAGATGCCTCTAAATGATCCAAATTGTCCTATTTAAAGGAAGCAGATTTCAGCAGTCTTCTCCTTTCTGTTGTTCATCGAGCTTTTACTGTAATTTGCCTTGTTACTAGTTATGATTTACACAACTGGGTCTGCTCCCCAACACTATGGGAGACTCCTAGACAGCTCCAAGGATTACTGAAAGGAAATGTACATGCCTCACCTCTCAGCCTCCTGCTCAGGGCAGTGGATTCCTTCCCCTACTTTCACCCACAATGTATTGGGGATATATATATGGGGAAATATATCAGATCAGACTCTACCAATTCCATTTTCTCAATCTGAATTAAATCCAATGCTCGAGAGGCAAAAATCACATTGCTTTTGTTTTAGTTTATCTTTTATATGGAATTATTTTTGAACATTCTATTAAAAATTACTTCTTTATAAAACCCCTCGCTCTTTATCCAGGATTGTAATGCCTCTCTAGGCCAAACAGAATTATGGTAAAATACGTGAAGCTCTTTGCCAAATCCCTGAGCCACTGCGAGTCATTCTGTTCTACACAAATCAAATTCATGCATTTATAATAAGTGTTAAAGAAAATCCAAACATGACAATTGAGGTTTTACCAGCCTGAAAATTATAGCCCAACCATGATAACTGACATTCTGACAGCAATGAAACTGAGATCTGGCGGCCAAAAGCTGTATTTAGCTGTTTGTTATAATGGTTGTGCTCACCACGAATTAGGAAGATGAGCAATCCCAGTTCCGTAGCTGCAGTGCATGCAACACGTCTGAGACAGCCAAGGATAAACGTGCAAAATAAAAACTGTCAGCCCAAGGAATGGGCTTGGGCAATTAAAGGCTAAATCAGATCCTAAATGAAGTACCCAAAGGCCTTGGCTGAAGCTCACTAGTACTGCAGTTGCTTTCAGGGCTCCTTTTTCTGACAGATAGAAAAATAATGCTCTTTGAAAACATTTCTTAAGCCATAATTTGGACCTTCTTATTGCAATTTTTTCTTTAGATCCTTTCAGTAAAATAATAGCATTTATTAATACATATGGCTGTGTGTATTTTTCTAGCAGTCTAGCATTTGCAGATAGGAAACATTGGGTTCATCTGTGTTTCCATGTGGAATTGGCAGGGCTCCTGTCCCTTTTGTTCACCTGCTAGCATATTCTATAGAATCATAGCAGATTGGGTGGGAAGGGATCTCAAAAATTCATTTTGACCTCAGGGAAACGTTTAAGCCATTCCTAACAGCTTATTCATCTAACTTGGTTTTTTTGAGACTTCACAACTTCCTCAAATGATAATACCAGTGCTTAGAAAGTTTCTAAATCTTGTTGCAGTTAAACTCAGAACAATTTATTGCCTTTCTCTTTGCAACAGTCTTACATATGTTTGTCCAAGATGTATAATATATATTTTCATTTATGACACAGATAGAATTCTGTGTCATAGAATTTACCATCTCCCATTTTAATCCATTCTGGATTAAGGACTTGGATAAAGAGTTTGTTCATAGCTATTAGCAAGAGGTGGTATAGAGTACAGGGCTTTTTCCTCCACAAGGGTTTTGATAGTTCCTGTGACACTTGTGCTTGGTCCATTATAATATTTCACAGATCAGTCCAGAAGAGGAACCAAATGGCAATATAAGACAAATGGCAGCAGAGCTAGAAGGGTTCCTCCTCGTTCAGGGCACCCGTTTTCACTTCTATACAGTAAAGACTTGGTGCTTTTTTAGCCCTTTTGCACAATTATTTAGAAACCCAGGGAGTGGTTGCTCTTTTCACTCCTTTCCACTTCCTCTCCAGTCCAGCCGTGTCAGAGGACGAGGTTGCCATCCTCAAATAGGCTGGACTACCACTCTAAAGAAGAGCAGGTTGTGAGAGTGCTGTCTAATAGGCTTCTGACAGAGCCAGCTGGGCAAGTTTAAAGTTTATAAATGAATAGTCTGAGCTATTTCAGACAAATTTGCTTGAAAAACTGTAGGAGTGTTCCTGTAAATGTTTTCAGAAGAGTTATCTTCACCAGGGACTGCTGACAAGTGGCTGGCATGGATGATCTCTCCCACTAAGCTGCATGGGGAGATGAAGTGTCTCCATGTTCCCAGGCCACCAGTAAGTGCCTCTGGCTGTATCTTCTGAGGGGATTTGTTTCGTGTATGAATGTTTTTTCAGTCATATGCTCTCTATCGATGCTGACTTTCTCAGTTTAGTTAAACAGAAGACCCTGATATTCCTCCAGGAATTACAGTCTTATAAATAGCAATGAGAATTTACACCTGAGTTTAGTCCAGCATAACTTTTCCTTGCATCTTGAAACTTACTGTGCATCAGCTGAATTACATTAACTTATCCTGTGTGCTCATAGCCTATGATAAACTCTGTGATTTCATCGCAGTCATGTAATAATAAAAATAAAGACTAAATATACCAGATGACTTAAAAGCACTATAACTGTTTCCAAATTAATGTCTATCTATTGTTTGTAAGAAAATCACTTTGCTATTTGAACAAAATAATTGAATTTGAAAAAGCGTGAAAGAGACAGGAAAAAGCACTTAAAACTGTTCTTTTGACTACATAAAAATGGTTTAAGGACCTGTTCTTGAGTTGATGGTAGTGACTGTGATCCATACCAGTCACTGGTATAAAATTTAAAATCTATGTCATGTCTAGTTTCATCTTCTTTAATTTGTAGTGGAATGTTTTGTTTATAATGACAGACATGATAAATAAACTATAATTCAAGCTAGTTATGATAAAGGATATGTGAAGGAAACATAACAAATCTGATGGAAATGCAGTATTATGAATTTAACCAATATTTGAAGTCCAATTATCCATTGCATCTTGTGCTTGTGCCTTTGGAATGCTTCCTCTGCATTTCAGAGCTCATATGGTAGAACGATTCATTTCATCATCATCACATCAGGTAGCACTAAGGTTGCTTAAGCAGTGCAGTGATTACAGTGGATTGGGTGGTATAACCTTTCTGAAGGTTATTCAGACACCTAGAACACTGGGTACTGTAACAGGTGAAACCCAGAAAATGCTGATGGTCATTCAGCAGGTTATTTTGACACACAGAACACCAAAACTGTGCTATTTGGCTATCAAGTGCCTGTGTTTCCATTTCATATACCATGTTAGCTTTGCTTATGCAGCAAATTTCCATCATCATCTTCAAGGAGACTTAAATTTGCTACGTGCATTCAATGTCCATTGAAATTCAGAGCATTTGGATGCCACGTTTACTTGTGCACTTTTAAATACTTTGGCCTTAATTAGCAACAATCTTTACCTTATGATTTAATCAACCAGTGATTCTCCACCTAGTCTTAACTGTTTTTTTCTAATCTCCTACTGTATGTGTGAAACAAATGGAACTAATATCAATAGACCTCTTAATCCGTTAATCTACTGAGTTTTTGTGTTATGAACATGCACCTGGCTTTCAAGCAGCTCCTCCTTTATATTTTGCTTAGGGTTCTAATATTTATGCTTAATGTCTTTGATGGATTAATGAGTAAAATGAAACCTGGTGTGATATGCCTCCAGATTTATGTCTATTACAACTTCTCCTTTTGGCAAAGACAGTTCATAACATTTCAGAGGCACAGAGAGAAATGAAACTATTAAATGTGTGCTTTGATAGAATCTGCATTTCTTTGGAAGAAAGCTTGGATTTTCCACACGTATTTGCTGTTTAGAGTGGATAGAGGCAAGGGAGGTGCTAGCAAGCCCTGGGGGACACAAGAAAAATAAGTCGGACAGGAGACCCAGAAATACTGAAGGCTCAGAGCCACAATGCTGGGAATGCTCAAAAGCCAAGACACTAAGAACAGGCAGCAGTCTTTTGCAAAGGAAGAGTTAGAAATTTGACACCAATGTGAAGTTAAGAGCTGATGCTCCTCGAGTCAGCCACGATGGTAGGTACAGTGCAAGTCCCTGACTGCAGTATCTCAGCTGCACTGTAAGTCAGGAGCAAGCACAGTGAAGTCCAAGGATACTCACTGCTTTAAGAGCAAAATCAGGCATTATTTCTATGTGCTGTGGGATTTATTTGCTGTTCAGGACTTACAGTCGTCTCTGACAATTGCTTCTTGCAACCACAAAACCAAGTACATCCTATACTGAAGCACAGCAATAACAAGATTTGAATGTCATTAGGGGTTGCTCCTACACATCTTGTACTAAAGCAGTTAAGTGTTTAACCCATGAACAGAGCTCCTATTATCTTTGCTTTTGAAACCTCAGTATAGATCACTTAACCACTCTGCAAGAAATCCCACGAGAGACCAACAACAGCAGGGAACAAAGTCGAACAAAAAATAGCAGATTGTATCTACTAGAGCTTTTTAAATAGATTTATCACATGAGTGCAGTCAACTTGAATATTACTCCTAATATAGATTAAGGTAAGACAGATTTTTGCAGAGCACAAGGTTCTGAGAATTTGGACAGATAGTTTTTTCACCAAAAAGCTCAGTTATGTGCAGCACAAAGGAGAGGCTAACGCATGATATGCATAATATGCCTTCTTCACAGCATGGGGCTTAGAAATAACTGTTACAGATCCTCTTTGCATTTGCCATCTGTGCTCAGGTAAATCTAAGTCTGAGATAAGAATCTGTTTCAGCAGAGTTCAACTACCAAAAGGAGCTACCAGATTTGTTGGTTCAGTTTCCGGGCAAGAGTGTGGCCATTTCAGAAGTCTCAGTGTTGTATAAGGTCAGCTGTAGTCTCATGAATAGGCCTCAACTCAGCAAAACTCCTAAGTACATGCTTTGTTTGAAGCCCTCGTGTATGTCCTCAGATTCAATGAGATCATACATGCAATTAAGGGCTTTTCTAAGACCGAAGTGTTTGAATTTACTGGAATTTCAGGTGCTTATTTAGGTCATAAGAGAAATATTTTCTTCTAATACTTTTTCAGAAAAAGACAAACCTAATGCAGAATTTAACCTTCACTAATCATGAAGAAAAGTGTGTGCCACTATTACACAAAATTGCAATAATAGAAGCCATTCTAGGGCAAAGGAGAGCCATATATAGCATGAATTGCTTTCTTTAGAATGTAGATTTTGTTGAAATAGATCATTCTTGTGTTGTCAAAAAATACTACATCATTCAGAATTAATCAGAATTAAAATTCACCATAACTTAATGTTTTGTTTGATCTTAAAGGTGGCTTGCACAGTATATACAAATAACTTGTTATATGAACTTCCTGAAGAATTTATTTTATACTGTAATTTGGAGTATACTTGAATTGTTTTGTGAGCACAGTGTAATTACCATTGGGTCTACTTACTTATTTTCACTTTCACTGAATAATATTTAGTTTCTTTTCTAAATCTTCTCTGCTTTCACAAGAAATGTAACACTTTTTAACATCAGTCCTGGTGCAAACTATTGCAATTTAAATTCCAATCCCCAATCTGTATACTGTGAACTACAGTTTTATCCATGGCATCTGCTCATTTATGCACAAACGCCTATCCATGTACATCCCAAATTTTGTGCATATAGGCACTTAGATATTTGAGTAACTCCAGAATGTAGCAGGTGCTTTAGGCACCTCTGGTGGGTCAGGAGGGAGTGTGTTAACTCTCAGTTCTCACAGGAGAAGGGGATGTCCCCTGCACATCCTGTCACTGCCAGAACAGTTACCTTTGGCAGCAAACACCTTATGGCTTCTCCATGGCAAACAAGTTGTCAGACATGTCTTACCCATAACTCAACAATAAAATGAGTGGAAGGAACTGGTAATTTCAGCACTGGTAATTTCAACTGGTAATTTCTGTCATGGCCAGAACTGTACTATCCCAAAGGTAGAACTGTAGTCATATAAATATCTCCATCTTACAAGGCAGACCTGAAGGAAGCAGAAGCAGCAGGACTTAGTATCTGGGACACAGATAAAGTAAATGCTATCAAAAATGAGACCAATTCTCAAAGACTGTAAAGAAAGTATCACCTTTAACAAAACCTTCCCTGGTTCAATAACAGGTGTTTACAATGTGTTATAACTTCTAGGAATTCAAAAGCTATTAAAATGAGAGATCACACAGTGTATGATACAGTCATATGCCACACATGGACTAATGCCTTACTCCTCCAAAAACTGTATTTATTTTAAGGCACACCAAATATCCTGTCTAAAAATGATCTGTAGAGGCTGACAATACTGGGTTTGACATACCCATAAACACATCACAATGTTTCCTTACAGAAAAGGTTCTATTAAATCAATTACCCCAAAATGGCTCTGTTTACGAAGAACAGCCACACTATTTCACTAGGTGTGTTTTCATAGCAAGCTTTCATTCAGATGAATTTGTATCATATCAGAAGCTTCAGAATAAAACTTTGTCTTTAAAATACTGTATTTTCCAGTGTTAGGCAAAATTAAAGACTTGAAATCATCTTTAAAAAGCTTCTAATTATTTTTTCTGCAGGAAATGATAGTGCTCTCTCAAGAAAAGTTTAGACATAGAGTACATTTTCCAGGTGACTAGTGGGATAAATCTACATACACTACACTACATACACTTTGCATTGCTGTGTCATCATAGTGAATGTAGTCTAAAAAATGTTGGTGTTTTGAAAAACAGGCTAATCATACAAACATAATCTAAAATGTCACTCTAAGTGAAAAAGTTCCTTTTTTCCTTCTTTCCCTTTGATTTTCCTTTGTTGGGTACCACTTTTTCCATCAAGTGGACAGACAAAAAAAGAAATCCAAACCCAGAATGAAAGCCCAAGCCAAGGAAAGCAGTTCCTTGGCAGTGGCTGGTTCTAACTGAGATAATTCAAAGTAAGTCTTCCAGACATTCCAACTTAGTAACTCAGACAGATAATAAAACAATTTTTAGTTAATGAGAGAACATCAGAAAAAGAGAACTGCAGGAAGCTGTGAACTGCAGTATCTCCTTACTGAAGACAGAATGCCACATGGCAAGAACAGATGGGTAATCCTTCCGTGATTATCCTCGACCACTGGCTGAAAGAAAAAGCTGTCACAACACTGAGGGCTGTATATAAAGTGCATATACAGCCATTCCCCCTCATTGATAGTAAAAGGTTTTATATGCTAAGAAAAAGGGACACTTTAATGTGATGGTGGAGAGAATAATTCTTACATTTTCCTTCACTTCCTGAAGTGGACCATATGCAAAGGTCCAGAACTAAATTTATCTCTCAGAAGGAAGATGTAATATATATTCCACATACATATTAAGTATTTTATATAAATTGGACAGTGAACCTGCTTTTATTGTCTTTGACTATACTGACACAGTATAGTCAGTTACTAATTTATAGATACTGTTACCAGAATGAAAGAGTGGTGTCAGAAATTTTGCTTTTGCATACTCATTGACACCAAAGTTTGTGTAGGTAAAGCAAGGGGCAAAATGGAACAAGTGTGGATTAGGAATGGCTTGCTGGAATCTCAAGTTTTACAGAACCACCATAAATAAAGGCATTGTTTGCACTCAGTGGTCACATTTCCATTGACTTTAGTTTTGCCCATGTGCATAAGAGAGAACCTGAATTTTATAATCACTTGAAAGTAGCCTGATTTAAAATGAGTACATGGCTGGCAAACAATCTTGGGTTTGTGTGGATATCCATGGTACAGTATAACTGAGAGTGGTGAAGAACATACATGTAAACCACAAAATGACTCAATTGGAGAATATAACGAAGGTTCTGTGGTTCCAAAAAAATCAAGATACACTTCCTCTACCTTTAAAGTGCCCAAATACACCTGTGTTTTAAAACAAAAAGCAATGAGTTGGGAACTTTTTGCAGACAGTGACCTTTAGCCTGAGATGATGAAATTCTCAAGCAGTAATTCCCTGTCCTGTTTTGCTCTTTCAGATTTGATGCAGACCACTAGGACTGCCAGCCTCTCAGGGAAGAGGTGTATGTCTTCCATATGCACAATGCTTCACTGGAATCACTAGATGTGTTGTTCTGGCTAGTGATAGAAGGAAAAGAAAAAAAAAGAATTTGTCACTTCAGGAAAGAAGCACAAGCCTCAGAAGGTATTGGTACTGCTGCTTCATTTTACTCAGTGAACACTGCTTCAATGTACTGGTCTATTTTCAACCTTTTCTATTCCTAAGGTGCATTCCTTATGTGCTAGGATTTTTTTAAATCATAAGAATATATACAAATTTGCTATTTGTTCTGTATTCTTCACAGACTTTCTTTGGAGTATATTAGAGAAAACTATTCTTAGACAAATCAGTTCATTCACAGATACGCCTTTTTCCCCTTCACCCTGATAACATAATCTGAAATCTAAATTTTGATGTGCTAGGGACATGACTGTTTTTAAGAAAAATGCAAATCTTCACTCTGAAATAACTTAGTCTTTCACTGATTACAGAATGTGCTTCTAAACCACCTATGAGTCAGCCTGTGAGTTGGAGTTCAGATAAGCTACTGTTTGTTCACCAGATGGACCATAAGCTCTGCAAAGCAGAGCAAGGGATATTGCTTATTAACATTGCTCTCAACTTCACTTATTTCTTTGTACAAAGTCTGGTTACTTGATGCAATTTTAGACTGTATCTACACTGTAAGGAGGAGGAAACAATTTTTTATAACAGGATAGGAAAATCTAGCAAAGTAGATCAGACTGAAATGGAACAGAGTATGGTTCCTTTTTTTACATCATTTTAAGTAGCCAAGATTGATACCCACCATCTCTGAACACACCCACACTGAATTTACATACCTGTGCAGTGGTAAAAAATATTTAAACCAATTATCTGTTAGTATTTTAAAGCAAATTACTCGAGTCATATTCTTTATCATTGCTTAAAACACCATCTCTTTGACAGTTAAGTGCAACCAACATAATACTTGTATATTTAGAATCAAAACTCTTTATTCTTTTATATAGTCTGTGCTAGATACTAATCATCTCACCGAACAGTGCAGGAGTGTCTCATGCTCAAGTTCCCATCCATACACAGGGCTCAGATATTTATGCCCTATAAATTATTGTGGTTTGGATACAAATCTTCTCTCCAGACAGGCTATCAGTAGGACACATGTAGGACTGAGCATGCACTGCTGTTCCTCACTGCCTTATCAGTTTCAGTAATTACACAGAGAGATTAGGAAAATCCACAGACATTTTCCAGCATAAAAATTGCCCCATAAAATCTGAAGGAAACTTTCCAATAGCTCATAAAAAATTTAAGAAGCATGGATCACAAGTTCATAATAATTACTGCTCTGCTCCTCTTATAGAAAGCAGTGTTGCCCTGTGCTAAAGCACTCCCTGGCTTGCATGTTGTTTTTAGGGCTTACAGCCATTTGAGGCATCCATCAGGACATGCTTCCCATTTCCCAATGAAGTTTGCAGGATCAGAATCAGGCCCTGAGGCCTGGGGCTCTTCAGAGCTCTCAGTCATCTGGCCTGTCCAAAGTCTTTTTTTCTGGCACCCTGAGCACCTCCTGCCCTCTACAAGCCTGAGGGAAGGCTGCATGGGACAACCACGTGCTAAGAAAACTTCCTTTTGAAGAGAAAAGCATTTAATCCCAAGTGGAAGACACTTTTGTCTTGTATTTATCAGCAGATTTGCTTGGTTGTATTTATAATGCCCAATTATTTGATGGTTTAGAATAAAAACTATCCGTCAACTTTCTGAGCTGTGCAGACTCTGTCAGAATATTCGGGAACATTTTGAATCTTTCTCATTTTTTTGTTCTAACAGCTCACTTCACTGTACTGTGTGACCAGCAAATTCGATGCATGTGCAACTGCTGCAGAAGCCTGACAGTGCCAAAATTTGTTATCACCAGCTCTCTGCCCATTAAGAACAATTTGCCACCACCCCAGCTGGCAAAAATGGACACTGTTCTATTACATGAATGGAAGGTCAGCCAGACAATGCTCTGCAGTCACACAGAGATCAGCCTTTCCCTGCTGACTTTCCTGGAAGTTACTAACGATGTATTGTGACCTCTCTGTCTAGAGACACCTTGTAGGCAGTGACACACCCTGTTTGAAACAGCATGTTCGTGTTTGGGCCTGATTCAGATCTCACTTTTCTATCATGGGGAGAAACTGCAATGAGTTGAGTTTGCATCAGGACAGAGCTGCTGTGAAGTGAATATCCAACAGTGTCAGAGGACAGGACAGGACCAAAGAGCCCAGAAACCGTCATGTGTGGAACAACACCTTGCTTGTTTTCTTGACCATTTCTCACTAGAGACTTAAAATTTGGGCATTAGAAACAACAGATTGTTCTTTTCTGAACCTGATTCTTCCATAAGATCATGAGATTAATTTTAACAACTAACTGTAATATTAGCAAGCCTGTATGTACAATCACGTGCACCTCTGTAAAGCAAAGTACTTGCACAATAATTCTTACCATTAACCTGTCACATACTTCATCTGCTCCCAAAACACTCCAACAAAGGATACCTCCTGTGAAATATTACTTGTAGCCCCATTGGATCACAAGGAAAATTCCCTTGATAAGGGATGCTTCTGAAACTTACTACTTGTTTAATTTCCTTCAGATCAGAAACTAAAGCACTTTCAATGCAAAGAACATCCTGCTGGTCTGTGCAAATCCTACTTGGCCGTCATTTAAAAAAAGGAACTGTTCTTACCAGGAGATAATATTTTTTTTACCTTTGGATTTGGTTTGTAAAGTGGAATTAGGCTTACAAAAAGAGGCACCGTGCAGGCAGATTAAAAAAACTGCCTACTTCAGTACCATCATCAGATAATGAGATCTTTCAGATTAGAAAGCCAATACCAGTACGGGAGAAAAAGGCAACTGAAGTCGTCCATTATGTTCACTTTTTGAGACACCGGGCATTTAATTACAGTCACCTTGTGCCTAAGCCTGGTACCTGCAAACCTCACCGGGCTGGGGAGGTGTTGCAGCTCGCTCTCATTCTCACTCCGCTGAGACCAAACACTGCCAGAAACCTTTTTTTGTTTGTTTCAGAAAAAAGCTAAAATCTCAGCCTTGCGGAATTTGGATCATTTCTGCTCGTGAAACGGTTCGCAGGTTTCCGTGCCAGTGTGGTGCACGGGGGCTGCTGCTCCCCAGGTGCGGGGAAAGGCGGCGGCCGGGCGTGAGGCGAGGGGCGCCCGCGGCTTTCCCGCCCGCCAGGTGCCGCCGCCCGGCTCCC
>WEIV01025262.1:130201-233070 GCA_013390005.1 Calyptomena viridis | reverse complement strand
CGTGCGGCGGGAGCGCCCGGGGGCCGGGATGCGGAGCCAGAAAACGCATCCGTGGGACCCTCTTCCGTCCCCGAGAGAGGGATCTCTCCTCTCATCCCGTCCCCGACACTGTCCGCCGCGGGCATCGTAGCATCCCTTAACTTCGCGGGAGAGCCGCCTGCCCCACACCTTCCTGGGGATTTGTTTTACTGCTACTTTTGTTTTTTCCACCCAGAAAACCGCACAGGCGCTGTTCTTAATTGCACAGCTCTAACAGGCCCAGTAGTTGACAGGCAGTGAAATGTAATGCAATCATTTTATTAACCGCTAAGAACTCGGGGATACTGAAACTGCACACACAGGATGAGGAGCCTGTCTCTTACCACGTTCTTTTGCAAACTCCCTGGTTTTCATTAAAATGACTCGGGCCTGAACCCGCAAGGGGTTGCAAATCTGGCCCTATTGGCAGCTGCATTTTTGAATTTTCTAATAGGCATGTGAAAAAGCAAATTAACAGTGTTCTTGGTCAGTTAATGCAAACCTCATGTGTACCACTGATACTAGTATTTTTCAACTCTAGAGAAGCTTTCTTTGGTTTTCATTTAATTGTTTTAGCGGTAGGCTTATATTAAATAAGTGCTGCATCTCTAAGTATGTATGCTTATTTTTGTCTGTTTCTTTATGTGTGTTTACATCTTGAGAGAGAAAGCAAGAACTTAGGGAGATGATTTACCCTTCTAGATGACTGTGGACGTTTTGGCCACAGAAAGGCTGCAAAGAACTGTGCCCGGAACACATAAGTACTCTGTCAGTAACATTTGGGACAACTTTTATGAAAGGTTTTACGTGCCCATCCACTGTGTGCAGATCCCGCTGTGCTTTCTAGATGTGAAAATTAAAATCCTTGTTTATTGAATTCAGTTTTTCTCTCTACACATAATCTTATCTTGATACTTGCCGTGTTCCTAAACGTAGCTATTTGGGCTTCACTATTTTTCCTCTAGCACCCTGCCATCAGCCTCTTTTCCTGCCCGTCCTTCTCCACTGTGGGTTACCGAGGTTGGTGGGTGCTGGTACCTGGGCAGGCAGGGGGCCGGGAGGTGGCAGGCTGCACCTGGGGCTCCAGCCCTGCTTCCCAGCTCCCCAGGCTTTCTAGGAAATGATCCTCTTCTGTGGGCTCCGGGGCAGTGTTGGAACACGTACTTGTAGCAGTTGTCCTACAAACGTCCTGGCACAGTGTCCAGTTTGCGCCCGGTGCTCTGGAACGAGCTCCGAGTTCGGGGCCGAGAGCTAATTGTTTCCGTGCTGGTGACACACAGACATAGAATATGATTATTTTGATGCTGGCAGTTCTGAATCACGCCTTTGTGCATACAGTTTTGATCAAAGACCTAAAGATGGAGCACTGGGGTTCTGAATAGAAAACATGTTTTAAAACGCATGCTGAGTGCACCTATTTTCCCCTCGTTATCTAAATGACTGGTATGGATCACACTGGGCTGTGCCACAGTGTCTGACTTTGGTACTAAAACTGAAGCAACAATGCTCAAGACAAGTGGCAGCATAGCTGACAGAGTGCTTTGTCAAGAGGTGATTTGGCAATGCTTCTTCAAGATGACTTTATGGTACTTGTGGCTTTGCTTCATCTACACTCTGGGAAGTGGCTGCCATCCTTAAAATTAGTTTGTCAGAATACAAAACCTCGCACTCAAGTATCCATCTATTGATTAAAATGTGGGCTTGGAGGAAAAGTGATAGGGAAATTTGGTTTGTGCAGATTTCTGCCTTAAAAACGTGGCAGCTGACTTACATTGGTAGGTGAAGTTCCCAGGCACTCCTGGCAGGCAGATGTTGATTTATCTAACCATGGCTATGTTGCCTGTCTCTAAGCAGGCCCAGTCTTGATTTCAGACTCAGTTCACAAGGAAGATCTCTGATCAATGGAATTGCACAGGACATAATTGATGTGAAAGAAGATTTTTTTTTTCCTCTTGCTTTGTTTCCACATTACAATGCAATTTATGTAATACCAAAGCAAAGTTATTATCTTAGTCCAAGTTTCCCATGGTTTCTGTATGTCAAATTGTTTTGCAACAGTTGGTCAAGCTGAATGGTGTGAATACAGTAGTTCCATTATATCTAAATGTCTTTGGGTTAAGAGCATGTGAGGGACTCTCCACCAAAAAAAGGGCATTAATGTGTCTTTGGTCTGTGAAGGGAGTGGTGTGTTTTAATATATTTCTGAGGAGTATGTTTTTGAAAGGCTGCTAAATGTTCATCTATGACATAGTACTTGATCATGGTTTTTTTCACTTTTTTTGCTTGTCCTGCTAGCTACCTTTATAAGAGTTTTATACTAAATAATTGTACAAACCGGAATTTGGACACTCTGCAGAAGATGGTGTTTCTCAAACCTACATCTGAAAGTTGCCATGTGAGGTTACAGTGTTTTTATTTACCTTGGTTGTAATTTGTCTCTGCCCTTTGTGCAAGACTGAAATGGGGGTACCTATTTTACCTTACTGGGTTGGACATAAGCATTGTGAGGTTTTGGTAATTTGTGTCTGTGGGAAAAGAAACATAATCCTTTGAACCAGGTGCTTAAAGAGTATTTTGATTTTTATTAAATGCTGTCAGATACGTGTAATAAGCATTTGGTAATAAGTATCATTTGTTAAAGGAAATAACATCGAGCCATAGTAAAAGGGCTGCTGCCGTACCTGTGTGTAATTGAATGGGAATTGCCAACTTGGCAGGAAGAAGCAATTTTGAATGGAGCTATTTTGCAACTGAAAACACTTACTGTTCTGGATCCCCTGGCCAGCTACATCTGGAGCTTTCATTAGTCATAAGCAGTTTCCTGCAGTTGTTCCATATTTAATTAAACCAGCTTATAGATAATAGTATGAACTGTATTGTTAGCAGTGATTTCAGTGGGTACTTGCTACCGTTTTTGCAGCTGCTCAGCACCCCTTGCACAAGCTTTCTTCATGCAGCAAACCTCAAGCATCAAAAGCATGGAAGAATTCTGTCTTCTGAGAATGAGTTGATTTCTATGTAAGGATCGTTATCTTTGGAACGTACGCAACAGCTTTTTGTGAAAATACCATAAACATGCTGTTCAGTCTCAGGCTTCTTTAATGCAGCCTGCTAGCAATGGTGGAAGGGGCTTGTGGATGTTGTGTGTTGGGAACTCAAAGGGAAGAAAACAGAATGCAAATCCCTGCTTCAGGGCTGCTGGTGATGAGAGGGATGTGACAGCAAAGCATCTGCTGTAGTCGAATCTCACGCCTGCTGTTCCACTGAGGGGCAGTTGTGTGTTGCAGTGATGCACTTATGTTACCCAGCTGTGGCCCCTGCCTTGGAATTGGGTGTTGAAGGCCGTGTCTGTGGGTATGTGCTGCTCATTTGTGCCTCCTTGTACTGTTGGGTTTTCATTGCTGCCTGTTTTGCCATAAAGCAAAAATGCCAGTGCATTGTTACTGTGTTAGTTGAGTGAAATACCGCTCTGGCCTGCTGGTGTGGGATCAAAGCATTTCTTTAGTCTGATTTTTTTTTTTATTCATTTTAAAGAAATAGTATGCTTTTTTAGAATGAAGTTGTCAAAGGAACCAAACGTTGATAGCTCAAAATGTTCAGAACTGTAGAATGGAAAGGAAGTGTCATGTGTTTGGGGACACTGAGGAGTTTTAATTCCAAGCAAAAGTTAAACTAGGGAGGACAATCCTGAGGATCACTAGTGCCTCTCCTCCTTATTTTTATTTCTGTAGTGGGAAATGTGGTATTTCATCTTCTCCTGGGAGTGTGGAGAGGGAGGCTGGGTCCTCCATGAGTTGATGAACTGCATGTGCTGAACTCCCCAGGTTGAAGTTGCAAGAAGCCGAGTGATTAAAATGTGTGCCTGGAGTGTGTAATCCCTGTGGGTTACTGGAGTTCGCAGGGGCATCCAGCTGCTGCTCTGCTCCACCGTAACAGTTATGAAAACTGTGATTAGTTGTAACTAGGCAAAGTAGCAGCAGCTCTGATGCTGGAGAACACTGGAGAAACTGTACAGCAAAGAGAGCCAAAAGGCTTTACTCCACTTTCTCTAGAGTCCATCCATCAGTTATTTCCCCTGCCTTTTCCAAGTGCCTCCCCAAAGTAAGAATGGTGCAGAGTTCACCTTGTATATAATTCAAAAGCTTGGGATTCTTTCAGGTTCTTTTGAAGTGTATTTGCCCCTGGAATGTTCAGATTGTGCAGGTGGATTCCCAGTGCAGTTTTGCCAGAAACAAACACACAGCCCAGACCTACCCTCTGAGCATCAGTGTTTATCCATGTGGGATGTTCATAACAAGAGTTTCTACTGGAGCACAGGTTTCAGTACAGCACCTGCACTAAGGCATAGCTTTGCACTGGGGTGGTAGCAGGGTGTGCATCGAAGGAGGGAGTGTCTGCCTTAGGCAAGGAACTGGGCTGTGGCAGTTCTAATACAGAAGTGAAGGGGCTACCACTGGACAACTCACTGTAGCTGCTGGAAGTTCACACTACAAAGTTGCACTTAAGTGTAAAATAAGGTGTTAAGCTCCAGAAAACAAAAGAGTTTTCAAGAAAAAAGGAACTATTTCACCCGTAATTTATCTTTTTGTTTAAATCAGTGAACGTGTAGGTTCCATATACATAGACACAACCAGATAGTACCTATTTAAACATCTTCCCCTCTAAGTGGCTTGTCGATGTAGACATATGGCCTCAGTCATTTCATCTCTGAACACAAGAAATGTTCAGTTTTCTGAAAAATTTCTAGACAAAAGTGCAAAGGAGCTTAGTGTGAGCTAGTTATTTGCATGTCGAACTTCAGTCCAGTGTGACTCAAACTCTGGAAACTGGGTCTCAGTTGTTTTAGTACATGACTCTCAGTGAAACAGTTTAGTTAAGGTACCTTGGGCTATGAATAAAATTAACAGTGTTGAGCTATTATGTAGCCAGAAGTGATATATTTCTTATAGAATGCGTCCATAGTACTGACTTGGCTGTTAAGTACAGTTTTACTTGTTATCAGGAGCTTTATCGTGCTGCACTACAGCTTTAATAAAAATTGAAAAGGAGAATGGAGACAACTAATCATTTTGTAATGGCAAAGGGGGGAGACAATACATCTGCAGCTGGAAGCTGGGTAATGATTTTTACGAAGTTTTAGCACTTAACTAGGCACATGTTAATAAAACAAACAAATCTTTTGAGTAAGAGAACTAATGTATGCATCATTTAAGAGGAGTATTAGAACCAAATTAGATTGATGGTCTCCTGTAGTAGTTACCTCGTTAAGCATGTTTGCAGGAGTCTGGGAAGGTGTTATATGAAATGGATTGGAAGTCTTTTTCAGGCCATTGGTGTATTTTTTGTTGTGTCTGTTTTTTATTCTTTAATGTGTGATGGGATTTTGCAGATGTTCCCTTTGAAATAAAAACGTTTTAATTTTTCAGCAAGAGAAGACCAGCTGTTGTACAGGAGACATACAGATCCAATTTACTTCCTGTCAGCTATTGCAAAATGGGTACTCTTTGGTGTAAAAGGCCCTCATTACCTGCCACATGTTTTGGCTATATTCAGAAATATTTTTCAAAATATTTTTCCCTTCGGCGTTGGAAGTCCAGGATCTGTGATACATTATCTTATGGTATCTTATTAGTGTTTGTTGAAGGGACAGAAGTACAATGAAAGCATGAACTAAATTTGTAGGAACAGTCAAATTATATAACCTCAAGGATTAATTTTAATCAAATACTTCCTGATTTTTTCTTTACAGTGCTAAAATTAGATCTGGCACTTCACTGCAGCTTTTACAGTGACTCTTTAATTGCAATACAATGTCCTGTGTTTTTTGGTGTAATTTAGGCTGGTGATGAATCTTGCAAACATGAGGGATGCTAAATTTGGGCAGTCTAAGGCCTTTATTAAATGGAGAGAGATGAGTGCCTCCAGAAGGCAATTCAGCTCTCCTAAGGTCTGGTGCAAAAGCACCACTGCTCTGTGCCAGGGAGGGAAGGGGCTGTGGCAGTGATGCTCAGAGACCTGCCATGCCATTGTAGGAGTCCATTCCTTCACATGCCAGGTCTGGTGTTTCTCTTCCTCAGTCTGCAAAGTGTGCTTAATTAACTTCCCATCTTTCATGAAGTGGTGTGAGTTTGAAGGAGTTGAGATCTTCAGTAAGGACCGGGACCAGCTTGTCAGCTGCCATGTGTTGGCATAGCTCCATTAAAGTCAGTACAGACCAGCTGAGGTTTCTGGACCCATAAATGTAATTATTGTTATAATAATACCATCAAACAAGTAATCATTATTTTTACTCTCTCTTTTCATTTCAAAATGAGAAAATTATTTCCTCTTGGATCACTGAAAGTAATTTACATTATTCACAATAATGGTCTACATGAAAATATAATTATTATTCATTTGTATGGCACCATCTGGGCACTAGAAGCTTTAGAGACACATGTGAGGAAAGGTCCCTGCCTTGAAGAGCTTACGGGCTGAATAGCAAGTGTAGCTGCTAGCACTTAGCAAGAGTCACAAGTGGAACTTGTGCAGTGTTACCATTGGGGACCTGTTCAGCACAGGACTTGCACAAACTCTTCTTCAGTGACTTGCACTCACCGACCAGAATTTTTCCGTGACTGACACTATTCAGCCTGGGGGTGGGATGAGTCAAAGGATTGATTAGTGTGGATGGATCGAGAAAGAGCTCAGCAAGAGGTCAGTAGTATAAATTGGCTGCCCAGCTGTTTTCGGGCAAGTAAAGGATATTTCCAGGCTTTGCTTGGAATCACAAAATGGTTTTGATGCCCTGTGGACCTGTGCCTCCTATGGAGTTATTCCCAAGCTTTACTTCAGATTACAGGACTGAACACTTTACTGAATTTGAATATGGGCTAGAAGTGAAGAGACTAGGCTTTATATAATTGTGTAGATATAATTTATAATAGAGCCAAATGTAACATCACCTAAACTTATATATGATGTAACCTTGCTGAGTACTGAAAGGAGCAGTGCAGGACACTTGAATCATGTGACTTCTTATTTTTAGAGATGATTAGAGAATTCCTCCAAGGGATGAACTATTTATAACATGTCTATAATTTACTTCTTTTTTTTTGGTGATGAAATTAAAACAATAAATGAATACCACCAGTTAATTAAAAAAGTTAGCTAAAAAAGATTTCACACTAGTGTGTGGTTGATTCTGAGGTCGTGAATGCTTCCCACATATATTTTGTTTTCAAGCTACTGTTCTGTTGCTGTTCTATTATTAGAGAGTAAGTGGGATGCTTATTTAAAACAATTCTACAAAGCTGAATGACACTGCAGACTGCAGTTTAACTTGCATTTGGTTGAATGAGTCATGGACACTCATTTTTACTTCATGCTGCAGCCTTTTCTTGCCCTTCAGATGTACTTTTTGGTTCATTTATGTTGGTGGAATCTGAGTATTTTTCTTTGAGTTGATGCTATTCACTGACTTTGTAATGGTGAGTTTTGGATTTCATGTTCTCTGAATTTTGATCTTAAAACTCAGCATGTTTGCAGTTAGTTTTGTTCTTTATAATTGCACACTCTCTGATTCAAGAGGACACACTGTTCAGTTAAAACATCATCTTTGAAGGAAAAAGCAGTTGAGGTTGTGACTGTATTGACTGAAGTCAAGTGAGTTCCCTGAAACTACATCCAGCCCATTGACCCTTGCTAGAGAGAGGAACAGACAAACATGAAAAATGACATTTCTGTAGGGAATTTTTGGTTCTTTAGAATTGTACAACCACATGCCAGAGAGGCAAGTAGAGACTGTGTCACATGTTGTACCTGTAAGGTTAGCAGGGTGACAACTGGCCACCCTGGAGTCCCACAGTTGCCAAGGACATCAGTTGTTTCAACTGAGAACCATTTTCCTTGATGTGGCAGTGTACCTGGAGTTGTAAGTAACTGAATGGCCATCTGCTAATTATGAAAATATAAACTGGACTTCTCTGTAGAAGTGGAGCATTACCAGAAATCCAGATTGGAGTTACCTTGAGCAAGCATGTAAATAAAAAATAATCTCTTACCAAACTAATATTACCTGATAGAAAAAAACTACTCTTACGAAAAAAAAGCAACTTGTTATCTGCAGAGATCCACATTTGAGTAGCTGGAGACGAATCTAGGCACCTAATTATATTGACTTAGATGCTTACAGGCTTGCTTATGCACTTAAAACTTTCTGACACAGCTGTTTAAATATGTAAATATGAATTTGAGTGGCTACCTTGAAGCATCTAAGTTCAGCAACTTGGCCTACAGTGTGTAAAACCCGAGCAGACAAAGAGTAAACGTAGTAAACAAAGCTGTTAGTGTGTATATACTAGGAGAGTAATAATACTTTGCACAGCTACCGTGCCTCAAATTGCTTACATTTTGGCATTGAATTGAGTTTAGTCACTCTCTTGCATAAATAGAAACTTGGAGGTGCTGCCTGTTAGCAGTGATCATGGAGTGGTACCTCAGCAGTGAACTGGCTTTTTGGCAGTCTTACAACAAAAGATGTGCAAGACTTCAGCGCAATATTTTGATAAGTCATTGGTTTTTATTAAAATAATAATTATGGTGCTAATTATAACCGTAGTTGGCTCTGACTGAGCTGCTGAGTAGGGGATGGCAGGAGGAGGATTACGAAATATTCACGTAAATCCATCTGAATCCTGCTCTTTTAGCTCTGTGCACACAAACGAGGATGTTTGTGTCTGTGTTTGTGGCATGTCATGTGCCAGTACATGGCAGTGCCCATGTGCTGTGTGGGTTCCCATATGAGAGGGCTGGAGATTCCCGTGCAGTCTGCATTACTGGCAGATCATCATCCCTCTGTTCCTGTTTCTAATAACAGAGACATGATCAAAACAGGGGATAGTGTTTTGCAGCAGTACAGTGATAAAATGGTGTAATAAGCTCATGGTTGCCTGGCTTTCTGTAGTCAGCTCTGTGATGTTTGCTGTGTCTGTGCCTTCATAGTAAGATCGTGTCATCTCATTCCCAAAAGCCCAGGTTAGGCACCAGTAATGCTGAAACCAAAGGAAATTTGGTAGGGTTTGCAGTTAGCACTCTAGCTGTGATGACACTGCCCTGAGCCTTTCTAATCTAATTCAGTATTAAACATTTACACTGGCCAGGGTGCCACTCCATGACCTCCTGTGCTAAATGACTGCAAGTGATTAATGACTATTTACTTGGAAAAGATGGTATCAAACCTGCTCACTTTACAGGGAATGTAAACAGTAATTTCCCCTCCTCACCCCCAACCTCCAGTTATAAAATATGGTATTTTTTTTCTCTTTGATTTCTTTTGAACTTGATTTTTCTCACCTTTGTATATCTAAGAAAAGCAGACTGCACTGGCCATTTCCTGTCCCCTGCCTTGTGTGAAGCTGCAATGGGCATCTAGAACGTGAGTTTTGGGGCCTGTGAATGTCAGTTTGGTTAGGGCTTCAGTGAAATGCCTTATGAAACAGGCAGGAAGAGAGTTAGTACAGGATAAGTTTGTGTATGGGGAAGGACAGAAAGGTCAGCTGTAAGGCTCTGTGGGACCTCTAAGAGCACAACTAGTTTAAAAGCTGGCTAAATCTAAATGCATTTATCATACTTTTAGAGGACAGGAATTTTCCAGAAGTAAATCTCGTAACGAATGCTCATTTTAAGAGGTAGTTGATGCAGAGAAAGAGTCAGGTTTATTTGGCATTTTGGGTAGGTTCATGTAGTCTGGGACTTTAGCATGGATCCTGTGGGATCCGTGGTTTAAGTACATACTCCACACAGTAGATTTTGACTCAAAGGTATTTTATGTGAAAGTTAAGTTCTAGGGTTAGTTTGCCTTTATACAACCAAATATAGAAGTAAAAAGGGCTTTACTAGATGCCAGACAAGTTTGACACAGTTATTTAAAGTGGTTTGGGTTTTGTCCGTTTTAGTACCATCACCAGTCTGTCAGACTGAATAATGATCTCACGCTTTCAGAATGTTTTCAATAGGTTATTTTGTAGTCTGAGTTCCTTCAGGAGATTTTCCCTTTATAGTTGCACTGATGTAAATTTACAGTAATTCTCATATCAAGGGCCCATGAATGAATGTAGCTGTGGAGGGGGGAAAAAAGGGTCTTGCAGGTCAAATGGTTCTTCAAGGTCTCTATTTTTGGACAATGTGGACAGCTCAACAACTGCTGGAGCATTTTGTAGCTTTTGAAGTGTCGCTGCAATTCTGCAG
The DNA here is from genome assembly GCA_013390005.1 of Calyptomena viridis. Lineage (NCBI taxonomy): Eukaryota > Metazoa > Chordata > Aves > Passeriformes > Eurylaimidae > Calyptomena > Calyptomena viridis. The sequence goes on along the minus strand of WEIV01025262.1, from coordinate 222,825 downwards.
CAAGTGTTCAACAGTCACTTACTGTGTTCTAGATGCTTTGTGTTTGTGGAGTGTGTGTCACTTGGAAGGGTAACTGAAAGGAAGCCCTTGAATTTCATACTGCCCTGGATTCATCATCTGGGTTGTGTTTCCATTTTAGTTATCAGACCTAGCCAGGCTTTGGTCTGAATTTTGCCACCTAAACAAACCACTTCAGTGCTTTGAAGCCTTTGGTAGTCAATGAGCAAGGTGCTGTGTGTTTTGCTTGTTAATAAATGTTTGTATTTTTTTCTAAGCTTTAACATAGTCCTGTGTATCAACTTCCTTCTTGAACAATTCACTCCTGTTTCTGGAGCTTTTCTCAGTGGTGGCACAGGCTGGTTTGAGCTCTAGGTGGAAGTTGCTGGGAGTTATATGGCATTGGCTTCAGTAGCTCGACTGGGACAGTGTTGGTTAGGAGGTGCTTCAGGTCTCTATTCCTATTTACACTTGGTAAATAGTAACTCCATTATGGAATGCTGTTTTTCCTTTGAATAAATTGGTGTGGTTTTGTTTTCCTTGCTGTCATGGGTAAGCTGCTTTCTTCCTAACTTGTAGCTGTCCAGTTTGAAAGACTGTTTCCTGTTTGCTTAAAATAAACACTTGTTGGAGATTTGGCTGTTTTGTGCTACTTGCAGACTGCAAAAGGTCTCTCAGATGTTTAAATCCATTGCTACAGTTACAGTGGTAGGTTCGTAGTAACACAGAGGTGCCATAGGTGTTTGAATCATCTCTTTAGTGACAAGTTGGTGGTTTGGTGGTTTTTGTGTTTCTCCCCTTCCTGTTTACTAGGGTAGAATGTGTGCAGGGCTCACTTTTGCACTTGTAACACAGAGGCAGACGTGCATACCCGTATTCCGTAGTGATCAAATATTTGTGAGTCTCAGTGCTGATTAATATAAACAAGAGTTTCCCAGGCTAGGGTTTTCCAGACTGTTGCTTAGAAATATTCTGCTTTGCAGCATGCAGTTTAAACAAGTGTAGGACTTGGGAAGTCATCACCTCATCAAGTTCATGCTCTTTTAGTAGCAGATTCTTTTAGAAAATCTCCATGTTTAATGTTACTTCAGACTTTGATCATTATGCTGTGTAAGCATGATGTGAGAGAGATTTTTGTACAGGGCTGATTTTGAGACACCTTTGCCAACTAAATGTCACCATTTTCAGTGTGCTCAGATGTTTGCTGATGGAGATGGAGATGAAAAAGAGTTGTAGTAATACAGTGTAATACAGTTACAGTGTAATACAGTACACTGAGAATAACCTGTGGTTCTTCAGATCCCCCCAAGTGTCTTCACTAGGAGCTGGAGTGCAGGTTTGGATGTAAAATGAGTCAAGAGTATTCTTATGAATATGATTGTATTAGGTGGGGTGTTTTTATATGCAGTCTTTGTATTTTCTTTTAAGTTGTAAAATTGAAAAGGGTCTTAAATTAAGTGTTGTTCTGTTGTGCCAAAGTGCTCCATTATACTAAAAAAAAGGAAAAAATCAAGTATTTGATGGCAACACTTCTTTAAGTAGGTTTTATATATATTGTTTCTGTAAAACCTAAAACTGATATAAATCTGATACGATTATTTCTGTTAAGCAGTAACTTAAATTGAAAATAATATACAATTTTTTAAACTTTTAATTTCTATTCTGTGTTCTGAATGGACATTACCTGTGATATGGGAGATCGAGGCTGGACAGTTACAACTTGAGTTCCTGCATGTTTCTGTTGGCAGTGGTGGAATTATTTAACAGTCTCCATTTTAAGTGTTTTTATGAGTGCCAAAACTTAAAATTCAGAATTTTTTTTAAAAGGCCCTTCATATTTTCCTGCCTTTTTTGGTCTCAGTAAAAACTGTGCAATGTTAATAATTTCATCCCATGCTGAATTACTAAGGATGCTCATGCAGGAGGACTGCACTTGAGTTTTGCATTATGCATGGAAATATGTTGATGGCAGGTGGGTTGAATCCATCTGTGTTGCATGATGCTTGACCTCTGACTCTCTGTCAGCTCTTTAGAGATCATATCCTTCAGGAAATGTATAACCGGTTGACTTTCTTGAGCCAGGTTTGAAAAGAATGGGTGGGGTTTCTGAATGGGTTTAAAATGCCTGTTTTGTATTTAAGTGGATTACTTGTGTTAGAATTTAATTTAAATGTATTGATCCCTACATAAGGAGATACCTGAATTACTCATGAATGATGGTCTGCCCGGAGTTCAGCCAGTGTGCGGGTAAACTGCAAACATTTATTCTTGTATTCCGAGCAGCTTGTACAGGGTGTCAGCTTTAATGAGTTTATGTTGTTTTTAACAGTTGGACTCAATGATCCTAGGGTCTTTTTCAGCCTAAATCGTGCTATGTATCTAACTTTGATAAAAAATAAAACCTCGGGTTCAAGAAGAAAGGTGCTGTGTCTAAGGCTGCATGCCAGCAACTGGATGTAGATTCAACTCCCAGCTTTACAGAATGCTGCTTGTGTGGCCTTCTCATGGAGGTGGAAAATACAGGGCTGGTTGTCTCTGCTTCCCTAAGTCAAACAGAAGCACTAAGTCACTGGATATGGCCCTGGTTTGTGTGCACCACTTCCTGGCAGACTACAAGCACACTTATTGAAGCTGCACTGAGAGGCCAAACCTCCTTGTCTGTTTATTGTTTGGGGTTTTTTTATGAGAGGGTGATTACCCTGGATAGACCAGTCAACCAGAGGAGTTTGAAGGTTTAAAGGGCATTCAGAACCTGACAAGTGACTCACTGGGCAACACAGGAGAGTATTTGAGGAAAAGCATAAGATGTTTTTTTGCCACAGTATCTGTTGGGGGTTATTGTGACTAAGGAGAGGTGTAAACATTCTTTGCTGTAACAGATTCTTGTTTCAATACCAGTGCAAAAAGTGGATGTTGCATACATCTTCTGTGTGTTAGGCGTGTGCCTGGCATCACCCCATGCAGGGTTCCCAGAAGCAGGCAACTTCTTGTTGTTTCAGTTTCTGAGTCTTGAATTTGTTTGAGCCAAAACTAAAACTGACGGTTGACAAATCAGTTGCCAACCCTTAACCTGCCTGGGTGTGTTGTGCAGGAATCTTTCCTGCCACAAGAGAAGAGGCCCTCCTTCAGTTGTCTCATAGACCCCAATTTGGTGGCATGGATGGTCCAGATCTGGATAGTGATAGCAAGCACTTACTGGGTAGATTTGTTACCAGTGCTATGGGCTGGGGTTGTGCCTGGCTTGCTTTTCAGCAGCTGTTTCTGTTTTGGAGCAGTTGGTGGGAGGGGACCCATTTTAGCTTCTTTCTGCTACATCTGTAATCAGGATAATTTTTCTGTGAGCTGCACACATCTGTGGCCTAAAACCTGTGCTCAGCCTGGGGGCAGTCAGTGAATGGTGATGTTTCCCACAGCCTGGCATCCACTTGCCAGTAGTGGAAGCAGCTTGTGCTGCTTCACTCCTGAGCATTTTATTTTCAAGTATTTGATTTTTATGAATACTTTGGTTTGCACCTATCAGCATAAATAAAAGTATCTTCTGAACATACCTAATTGCAAACCTAGTATTTCTTGCAGGATTACCAGTCTCCTGAGGTACTCCTTCTGTTTGTGTATGTAGGGGGAAAAAACCCCCAAAACCTTTGGCCATTCCAGCACTTAAGTCCTTGAGAGGAAGCTTTTCTATTATCCCTAATGCTCTAAAGCTTGCTGAATAAACAAAATGAACACAGATGTTTCCTTGCTGGTGATACAGTTCATAAGAATACACTACTCAAGGCATAGCTCAGCTGCAACTTAAACTTCTGTGTGCAGAAATCTGTTGGCCAAACAATTCAGTCTTACTCAAGGAAACTTCCTGCAAAGTTGAACGGGCTTGCTGAATAGTGCTTTTTATGATAGTAGTTTATTAACCATTCATGAATTACTAAATGCATTTAAATTAGCCAAAAAGCTCTTTTCTTGCCACATGGAAATGCTGTGGGGACACTGCAATGTGGTGCTGAGGTCAAGTCCCATTTTTGGAGGAACAACCATGTGAACAGGCATTTGCCTGCAGTTCTGGGGAGCTCATAGTTATGTGGCTCATATTTGAGTAAAAACAGAATTGGTACTGTACAGAAAGAAACTCTTTACAGGTGCTTTAATTCTGGCTAAATTCTGCCAATTTTAACGAGTTCGTGATAAAATTTCCCACAGTGAAAGACAAATAACTATGACTTGGTTGCAATCTCTATTTAGTAACAAAGCAACTCTTTCTACTACACTGATCAGACTGCCTTCCTGCCTAGTCTTTTTGCAACTATTTCCCTTGTTTAGGCAATTTTTTGTGAGATTAAGATCTTTAGGCTGATAGAAAAGAGTTTGACAACATAGGTGGAAAGTGGAAGCCAGAAACAATGTGTAATTCCCCAGTGAAGCTGCACCACACTGGTGGATGTGCTCTGGGAGCAGAGGATGTTTCCAGGATGCCCTGATCTTAGACAGCTTTCACAGTTTGCCTGCAGATGAAGATGAGGTCATGTTTTGTAGAGTAGAGCAGAAGTATGCAAGCCTGAGGAATCTGACCACTTAGACTCTGCCTGTCAGTACAGGATCTGCTGTTGTGTTAAAAAATAAAAAAAGAAAGACTTGGTATATGTGTGCTAGGATTTATGTTTTAATAATTATTTCAGACTGTGTTTCATGGATTTTTGGAGGTGTTGGTTGCTACTGGAAGGAAGGTAACTTTAGTCACTTAGCTCATGTGAAGTTAGAAACAACCTGTATAGGATAAAATTATCCTAGAGCTGCTGATTTCTGTTACTACTCTATTAACTCCTGACTCTTCTTGGGAACTGTGGTTGCACTTATCTCCAAATCCCTTTCTATTGAAAAGTGTTTCCTTTATTCCCACATCATGTTGAACTTGCTGTTGCTGCTGTTCCTGTTGGCCCGAGGCAGTGACACATAGACACATTCAGTGTTGAGTTGCTGCACTGTGGTGCATTGTGTGACTGGTTGTATGAGGATGTCCAGCACTGGGCTGCAGTTGTGTCAGAAATCCTGGAGGCTTGAGCTTTGGCCACCCCTCATCCCATGCAACATGTGTGATTCACCTGCACCTCACCATCCTTGGTGCACAGACAGCTCATTGCTGGTGCAGAGGTGAACTTTCTGTTTGGATTCTCTGTCAGAGCACCATGGAAATTTGGTTTCATGTCCATGTCTGTGGTCCCTCTCAGCTGGTAGCTTTCTTCTTTCTAAAGATCAGATTTTCCTGTTCTCTGTGTCATTTTTTATTCTCACTGATGTGTGTCTCTACTTCTGTTCCTCCCTCCCTTTTCTAAACAAAGATCATTTAGTGTTTCTGAGCATTGGAGTAACAGTTTTGTCCCCTTTTTGCAGAGGTAGACCAACTTTGATCAATAGCAGAAACATATGGTTGCAGAAATTCACATTATGCACTTGCACACTCTGTAGAGTGTCTTTTGGTTCTGGCTGAGCAGAGCCTGCCCCTGTATGGCCATGCTGGTGAGGTGGCATGGGGTGCACAAGGAGCTGGGAGGGGACACAGCTGGGACAGCTGAGCCCAACTGACCCAAGGGATATTCCAGCCATATGGTGTCATGTTCAGTGTATAAACCTGGGGGAAGAAGGAGGAAGGCAGAAGGTTTGGAGTGATACCACTGGCCTTCCCAAGTCACTGTTGGATGTGATAGAACTCTGCTTTCCTGGGATGGCTGGACACCCTCCTACCCATGGGCAGTGGTGAATCAATTCCTTGTTTTGGTTTGTGTGTGTGAGTTTTGCTTTACCTGTTAAATTGTCTTTATCCCAACCCATGAGTTTTCCCACTTTTACTCTTCCAGTTCTCTTCCCCCATCCCATCAGGGGAGAATGAGCAAGCAGCTGCATTTGCACTTAGTTGCTGGCCGAGGTTCAACCATGACAGACTTGTTCCAAAATATCAATTTTTTTGATAATTTATTTTTATATAAATAAAGCAAAGAACAATTTTACCTTCAAACAAATAACTGTTTTTAAGCATATTCTTTAAGAGTAATTTTAAACTAATGTTTACAATAAGTTGAAGAGAAACTGTGTTTAATTTTAAGTTAAAGAGAAAGTGGTATGAAAAAATACATGTTGAATAAGTGTTTTTTCCCTATGCTCTATTTATTAACAAATCAGCCAGCCTTACTTATATGTGTTTATATGCACATATGTATGGAGGAGGAGATTTCCTGCAGTGTGAAAGTCAGATCAAAGGGTTAATGCTCTCCCTGAAAGACAGCAGGGTGTCAGCCCATCCCAGTTACTGTACAAAAAGATTGATGCAGGATTTTGATGCTGCCTAAAGCAGCCTTAGACTCCAGTGAACTTTGTGTTTTGTTTCATAGAGGACAACAAGGACACTACATCTATGGAGAGTGAATCTTGTGGAAAAAGAACTTCAGCAGGTTATAAGGTGAAATTTGTATTCATACACAAGTGTTTGCAGAGTGCAGGTTCTGTGCAGAGTAGTGCTGCCGTGGCAAGCCAGCTTTTTGATTCTTAACAAAATTGTTGCCATTAGTCTCTTGCAGCACATCCAAAAGCTCTTGTCACATTTGATTTCAGGTTAAAGCTGTGTTAAACCTTCATTTTTTTTTAAAGGAACTTTAAATTCTCCCACTCCCTTAGATGAGAAGTGGTGTCTGCCTGCAACTTTTAGGGGGGTTTTTTTGGCTTGTTGTAACTTTTCTTCTTGTAATTGTAACAAACACTGCCAGCTAAGTTTTATTTCATGTGTGCTACATGACGAAGTACATCCTTGGCACACATTTTATATATATATAGCTGGAACAAAAAGAAAAATAAATAATAGATTTGGAAAGGAAAGTAGTTTGTCTTTACCTAAAACAAATGTTGATAAGCTGGTGACCTTTTTAACAGCATAGAAGTGTGACATCTTGTATTCATTTGCAGTCTCCTTGGTTATAGAGGTCATCGATGGGATCCTACTCTTCTCTTGCCAATTTCTGTATTTTTTCCCCAGTGTTTATGTATGTGTCATGGGGAGTTTGGAGCATAAACAGTTCAGTTTCTGCAAAGGAAAATGAACTCTTGCTTATCTGCTAGAAGTTATCAGCAAAATAGGTGATAACGAGGTGAGGAATTATGAGTCTGCAATGTAGTAATGAACAGTTCCATTCTGGAGCTGTTGTCAGGACACTGCTAGAGAAAGTTGTCAGAAAGTGAGGAGCAGCATCCTGCCATGATTGAGCATTGCCTGAAAGATTATAAATAAATATTAAAAATAAAGTATCTATTTTTATTGTTGGCAAAACATATGTTGAGGGTTTTCTCTGAGGTTCAGAAACCTGGAATAAGTTTGGTGGTGCTTCTCTGCATCAGCAAGATGATAACTTTTTTTAAAAGCTTTGTCAAATAAGTAGCTGATCCTCCTTTCATCTTCCTTTTTTTCCCTCCACTTTTAAGAGGTCTCAAGAAGTGTTTTCCCTGTACATATGAGTTGCTTGTCAGTACCAGACATATAATCATAAAGAAGGGATTGAGTATTCTCCTGGTAAGGAATGACTGGAGCATCTTATGGTTGAGGATACCTGATATTTGACAGAAATTGTGACCTCAGCTGAGGTAATGACAAAGGGATGTTAAAAGCATACAGGAGCTGATGCACAAAGTAATTCTGAGTTATTTTTTATGCACCTGTATTTCCAGTTTCCTGTTGGCATCTTGCTAGCTTGAAAAAATTGAAAGGACAGATATGACAGCAAAATGTAACATACAGTGACCTCAGAGCCTTGTCTTAGGAAGTAAAATGTGTTTGCAGTTAGAAAAGCATGTTATTTTAGGCTCCAAATTAAGACCTGTAGTAAACTTGGAGAAATTAAAGATGGCATAGCAAGTGAGGTGCTGACCTTGTTTTTCTTTGTCATCTGGCAGTTTTTCAGAAGCTATCACTGTATTCTCTATTTGTTCACTATTTAAATTAGTGCTTGCTGCCACATTTCAGTTGCTAATGCTGGCTTTAGAATTTTAAGCCATATTTAAAACGTATCTTAGGGTAAGAATATATAATCAATCACTATGCATGCTAAAGCATCATTATGCATGATAAAGCAGCCAAAGATGGATAAATTAATACTATGTGAAGAGTCTTTAGTTTTATAATTTCAAATTCATTCATAGCCTGAATTATTTTTTGATTGCTGCAACACTGATAATTTACTAAACCTTGAATTTCTGAGTTCTAGCAATAATTTCAAATTAATGTTACAAGTTGCAGTTCAGGCCCTCTAGTGAAGTTGTCCAACACCTCTGCAGTAACTTTACCTTGGTTAAATTAAATACAGAGTGATCTTTGTGCTTTATGCCTGTAGAGAAGTGAACTTTACACTTAAACCATGTGAGGCAGAGTATACACTGCTGACTTTTGTTCTGCACAGTGCAAGAGTAGCTGCTCTTATTGTCCTGTGTCTCCTCCTGAGTTCAGAGGATGTTACAGTTTATTACTGGGAGTGGGAGAAAGGATCAGAGGATGCTGGGAGACCTCTTGACTCTGCAGGGGCAATACTGGATACAAGGGGACAGGACTCTTGCTGACCTTTTTCTGTGGCCTTTGCTGGCTTCTGTGCCTCATTTTCTTTCTGGATTGAGTCTTTTGTCTCTATGGATCTTGTAAGTTTTCTTTGAAGCAGGAATGCTATTTTACTGTATGTTTAGCACAGAGAGGCCCCCACTCACAGTGGGGTTATTCAGGGGCTTTTGTGTCACATGAAATGATCAGTCTGTGTTATAAAAAAGGCAAAGCAAACAAACTAAGAGAGGAGAGTGTACTTCTGATTTGAAGGCAGGTTTGTGCATAAATATCTGTTTGATTTCAGGAAACCGAAATGTGTTACAAAATAAATGCTTAGCTGTAGCTTTCCTCACACTTTGTTTTTCTTTTTTTTCTCCTCTTCTTCCCTGCATCTCAATGGTCCAGGAAAATGCCTCTTCCAAATAATTATTTACAGGTTTTAATGTACATAATTGTACATTGGCCTAAGCTAATATCAAAGGCAGACTGCTTGCTTTCTACTCAAACCTTTCGGACTTGACTGCAAGACTCTTAGAACTTTATTGTTGTCTCCTGAAATTGTGCTTTGTGGGGTTTACTTTTACATTCCTCTACCAGTTTCTCTTCAGAGCTCTATGTTACTCTGTTTGCATCCATCTTTGTAGAAATACTCTACAGTATACTGTTTACTAGGGGTTTTGATTCATTTAGCACTTCTTGGCTCCCAGCAGATTGATTTGCAGACATTGACTGGTACATGTTGTCATTTGCTGCTTTCAGAAATGAGGAGTCGTGTTAGAAACTGTGCAGCATTTTATTGCCTAACTATGGTGGTTAAACCAATCCTTCAACTGCAGGGATGGTAAACCTTTTAAAAATTAAATAAGCATCTAGCTCAGTTCTCTGTGGGAAAATAAATTATTACTTTGTAACATTTTCTGCTAAGATATTCTTCCTTTAGTTTTCTGATTATTCATCAGCTTGTCAAACTTTTCATATTGCCATTTATCGTCTTGTTTTAAATACCTTGTGAGTTTTGATAGAGTTGCCAGATTTTCCTAGTTTGGAAGAGAACAAGTTTGAGAGCTCTGAAACAGTTGCTACAATACCAACCCCTGAGAAATGCTGGGGTTTTTAATAGAAATTCAAATAAAAATTGGTTTGGAACATTAATTTTCTGTTAAATGCTGTTACATAAAATTCTCAGGGATCTCACATAAATGTTTAATTCCTACAAACAAAGCCCCAAGCAGATGCATTATCTGACTCATTCAAAGTTAAAAAAAGAATTAATGCTTTCTTTGGAGTGAACCTGCAGGAGTTTGGAAAGTCGCTCAGTTAATGTGATTGATTTTTGTGTCAAGGATAAATTTTTCCTTCAACACCCAAGTTCAAAGGTTCACACGCCTGCATGGAATAACTAATAAGAATGTGTGTGATTTCAAAGTCTTCAGGAGGTGAAGGAGCAGAGTGTTTCTGTACAAAAATGCCTGGTTTGTTTCTCTGGAGAGCAAGAGGCCTGGTGTGGACTCTGTCAGGGAGAAACTTCTGTCAGGCTTTATTTCAAGATCACGTCAGATGGATTTCTGTGGATGGAGCTTTGCAACTTTTCTTTCTCCGGGGTCTCTGGACACTATGACTTGATCTGCATTCAGACGGTTTTTTGCAGGTGATGCTTGGATGTGATACTTCAATCATCTTGTAAAATCACAATATTAATATTGGCTCATTTGCAGCGTCTCAGAAAACCTGTTAAAATCATATCATTGCAAAGCCCAGCAGTGCAGTAGAGTGGTGGAGAGCCCATCAGTATTCCAGCTGCACGGACCTGCCTTGGGCAGACCGTGCTAATGGGCTCTGAATGAGCCCAACTGCAGCCGCTGTGGGCTCTGAGCTCCAGCAGGGAGTGCCCCACTCTGCTCCGGGGGCAGGAGGCAGCTTAGTGACATCCAGCAGCAGCAGCTCTGCAGGGATGGCTGCTGGGGCAGGGTGGTGTTCTTGGAGCATAACAAATGGAAAAATAAAAGATTTTTTGATAAGAATGTGATTAGCCTCAGTCTTCGTCTGTGTCTTTGTGGAGCATCTTAGAAGTTTTGCCAGTCTCACCTGAGGTGAACATCCTGCACACCTGCAGGTTTTATTTGTACTCTTCTTCACAGATACTCTGGTCATTGCAAGCAGTTACTGGGTTAATTAGTTATTATGGGCTATCACTGCATTGGTGTTGATTTCTCAGTTGCAGCAGGCTTGTATGTGAGGTGATGGTCCAGAGCCCCAAATTGGGATTCACTGTTCTTGCTCGTTACTGTGTTGGCTGGAAATATTTTCAACATTGCTTACCTGCTGAAAACCTCTATTTCACACTGTATGGGTTAGTGTAACAGAAGCTTTTCATGTTGCTACTTAGGTAACAAAAAGATGAAGCTTAAATGTAAGTAAATGATAATGCAGGAGTTTTATTTGGTGTAGGGAGCTGTTCTGTACTGGAACATTACTGTTTCACCTACCTGTTGAAAAAAGGATGGTTTTCTTATACAATTTTTCACTGCACATCTAATTGATGCATGGCTGAAAGTCTTGTGCAAAGGGATTTTAAGTGTTATGTGGAGGATTCCCTGAGGAAGTTTATGGCAAAGCAGCAGTATAGGTTATTGCATGTTCACTACATGTTTGTGAGTCTCTTTTTTTTTAAAAGGCAATTTAGACATGTCATACAATGCAGATTTTAAAATTCTGATCTTTTTGATAAGGCAGCAGAGATATTTTTAATGGAAACTGTGTTAGGTACAGCTACAACTATGGGTTTCGTAGCACTTGAAATGATTGATGGAAGGAGACAAGCAGAAAAGCAAACAGCAGAGGATTATGTTTCAGGGCAGAGCTTAAGCTTTTGGGAAGAGAAAGATTTTATTTTTGCTGAAGTGCCTGTCGTGGAGATGATGTTGGTGTTGGGTACTTCACTATGCTCTGCCAGCCCCTGCAAAACAGGTAGATGCTCAAGAAGATGAGCTCACATCTGTGCTTCCTGTAAAAATATTTCTCAGCCTCCCACTTTTAAACTTCCTATTTTATGTCATATCTCTACCCCTTCCTCCCTTTTCCTGGGTGTTATCACTGTTCCTCATCTTCTAACCACTCTGGGTTTTAATTTTTCTCTTTCCCCTGCCAGCGTGTGCTGTACCCTCTGTGCTGTAGCGCTTCCTCTTTAGGGTTTGTGCGAGGAGCCTCAGCCTGGCTGGTGCTGGGTGCTCATGGCAACCTGTGCCACGGCCGAGCCAGTTCCTGTTTGCTCCCAGTGCTGCCTGGTGCCCACACAATGGCACAGCTGTGGAGCCACCACGTGCTGCCTCCTGTTGTCAGGGGACACTGGGACAGCAGAGTCAGGAGTGTTAAGGGACAGCGTGTCAGGTGAGTTACTGTCAAGGACCCCTGAAAGGTGACTCTCAAAAGTCTTGCTTCTTCTTTTCAGAGGGGCAGAGTTTTCTGCGGAAGTTTCCTAACGTTTGTTGGCAAGTAGGGTGAATTCTTGACACTTGCATAAAGTAACTGCCTCTGTCTTAAAGGGCAGTAAAATCAACCTTAATCTATGTCTTGGCCGGAGCCTTGTATGAGGAATTTAATACATAGACTAGACAGTCAGTGTAGAATATCACTTTTTATTTATTTATTAACAGTGAAGTTGACACTGGAAAATGCTGTTTTGCTGAGAATAGCACACCTTCGTGCGTGAACACTCAATGTAAGGTTTCAGAGAACTAGAGACCAGAAGAGGCACCACAGCATTGCCACCTTCCTAGCATTGTTGTCATCTTCTGTTCTATCCCATTACTTACAATATAGTCTGAAAATACAGTACTGAATGTATAGAATGACTGTGCATGTATGATATGTACACTAAATGGAGTAAAAATTTTTATGTCCTTAAAGTGAAAGCATAAAATTTCTCAAATATTTTCTATCTAGATTTTTCATAGAATTAAATTTAAATTTTTCAACTTCTGTTTGATGTTAAGAATATGGTAATTTCAAAGCATCAGACTTGGTTTGTGCTGGAAGATCTGTTTTCTGTCCATGTCTGCAAACAATAGTTGAGCAGATACATACTTAACTCTAATTGTAGTATCTGGAGTTTTGTTTTATTATTTTACTGTGTGGAAAGGTGTAAGACAATGTCTCTGTTTTTACCAAATGGAAAGAATTTTGTCAGGAAATGTCTCCACTCCAAGTATGTCCAGGTTTTCTTTACTGCAATCAATACTGTTATTCATGGATTTCTGCTGCCAGCTCTCTCCTGGCTATATTTAACGTGTGTCATTGTACGAGGCTACATCGTTTTAAGAAAGTTGCTATTGTTGTACAGACATGTGCTACAATGAGGCCAGGGCTGTGTACAACCACAGTGCTGGATAAATCTGTCTCCTACTCCTGTAAACATGAGCAGGATTGCTGTGTTTGTTGCATTTCACTGATGGCTGATGTCTGGTTTACATTCCTGTAGTGGCTGAAGCCAGCTCACCAGATCATCTGTGGTGATCATCTGAGCTTCAGCAGCCTCACAGCTTTGCATAAATAATTGCTCAGATAATCTGTGTGGTTTGTGTAGTGCTGCTGCATTGTATATCTGCTTGTTCTGATGATGTGTGCTCTGTTAACAGAAGAGATTTATTTTATTTTTTCAGGAATTTTGAGTCTTCTGAAATGGAGTGACTGTTTAATTTTCAGTGACTATTTTCTTTTAAAGGACCATAGTTGCACAGGCACAATGTTTTTTTGACAGGGATGAATGAACATCACATGTGAGAAGCAAATAGTGTATTTTATTTTTTTCTCTCACTCATCTGCTGTCTCCAGTTGATTTTCTGATGAAATGTGGTGCTAGGCAGTAAAGATATGAGATTTAAAGCAAATACTGCTCCCAAACTGAGCTTTGGGATTTTTGGGGTACATATGTGGAACCCACTTCTTATGGGTGCGACTACCCAAAGTTTTCAAGAACTTCAGTAGAGACTGCAGATCTCTGGCACCATCCAGAGGGCATTTGCCACTTTTTAGTTAAGTCCCTATTGAATATTTGCTAACACTTGTAATTTTGAAGAGTCTTTGATGTTTAGGCACACAGATATCATTAGTTTTGAGTGAAATTGTCTCCTTTTGAAACCCTCAACTCTGTGTCCTTCAGTGCTAGCATTGGGATCACCAGTTGCTTCCCACTTGTATCATGTTGGGATGCCCTAGTTTCTCAGATGCCTTATAGTAGCCTGACAGCATTATGTGCAAGATGTTTTATTGCTCCATTCTACAAACACAGCATTTAAACACAAAAAAATCTGGTGTGTTGCATGTTTAGTCAGAAAATGCCATCACACGTGGGATCTGGGGTCATTGCCTTATTTAGGTAGTTTAGTTTGGGGTAGGTGTCAATATTGTAGTGCCCTGTGTGGCTGTGCTTCCTGTGGCAAGGCAGGGCTGTGAATATTGGCCAGGGATCCTGAGGCTGGTGTGAGCAGAATCAAACACCAGCAGAAGCTGAGTTTGTGGGGTTTGTCACACAGATGTTTAAAACAGACATAGTTGCCTCTGGAGTGAGTATCAGTTACAGAGAGCGGGACTGTAAGGTCTGGTAGGCAGTGGTGGTGTAGCTTAGTTCATTTCCAGAACATTGTTATATAGGATGCAGCTTTCTAAGGCAGAGAGCAAGGCCTGGCTGAAAACCAGCTTTGATTGATACAGTGATATTTCTACCCAACTTTAGGTAGCAGTTAAGTTAATTTTTTATTGCTAACTTTTATCCCCCTACAGTTTTGATCTAATAGGCCAGTGAAGAGTTATGATGATGTTCATTTCAAGTGTCAACCCTTTAAGGTAAACCCGTATTAACATGATTTTGAAAAAGAAGATAAATGTAGAGATGATCACAAAAGTAATTTTTGTCATTTCAGTTGCTTTGTTGCAAACTGCAGATTGCAACTTGACAAGAAAACAGGGTTGCAGCCTTTTTGAAATGTGGTCACACCTGTTTTTGTGGTAGGTGCTTTGAACTTTGAAAGGAAGAGAGCCCTCAGGCCAAGGAGGTATGAATTTGCTGTATGAATTTGAAATATCTCAATTTTTTTTTCCATCAGATTGTTCTAGATTGGATTAGGTTACAGTAATCCACTTCATAATAATGCTGGAAATCTGTAAAAAGATCTGGTAAAAAGATTCCTGTTTTTCTTTGACCTCAGTACAAGTGTAATGCCTTGTACATGTGAATGAGGATGTTGCCACATCTGATGAAGAAACTGCTGCAGAAAGGTGTGCCCGGGGCCTCACAAAGGATTGGGGGCAGATGTAAACTAAGAAATCAAGACCACATCTCTAGACTACCTGAATCTGCTCTCATTTGTCTGGATCCATGTTTTCTTTTCATCAAAGAAGCCATATCTGTGGATACTGTGGAGAGATAACACTTCCTTTAGCCATTGCAGATAGTCTCAGCAGTTTTGAAAAATTCCCATTTATTTGCCAAGTGAATGAAAAATGATTTGGAGCCACTGGCTGGCTTTTAAAATTATGACAGAAGGGTGTGTCCAAGAGTCAGAATACTGTCAGCAACTGATTTCGTGTGTGTGCATGCATCATTCATCTTCACCAAAACCCAGTTGTCTTCCTTTTCTGGGGTTTTCCTTTTCCTGGTGTCCCGGCCTGGATGGGATTGTGGGGCAGGGGAAGCAGCTCCAGCCTGTTGCTTGAGCTCTTCCACAGGAGTCTGTGGGATATGGCTGCACAGAGAAGCAAACCTGCTTGATGGGAGCAACTCAATTCCTCTTGATTTCAGCTTGATCACTTAAATACTATTAACACTATTACCTTAACCCTCCTCTCCCTTTTTTTTTTTTTTTTTTAAGTAAGATGACTAAGTCTGAAAGTGGAAGTACGACTCTCATGCTTGAATTGATATGGTTGTTGCAATAAGGACTTCACTCAAATCACAACTGGCTGTGGTTTGCATAGTGAGCATAAATTAAGCTCTGTGAGCAGTGTTTTGTTTCCTCCCTGACATAAAAGCTACGTCAGGCAGAAATTCTTACTTACACGCTGCAAAAATCCCAAACAAGTCCTTTCCTGCTAAGCACTCTGTGTAGGTTGGCTTAAGTTATTAATAGGTTGTTATTTACTGATACATAGGCAGGCAATTGTTGTAATTTTGTAAGCTACACAATTCAAATTACTCTTGGTCACAATTTTTAATGGCAATGTATAGAGGTTTTTAAGGAGCATCTGCATTACCTTGAGTTGGCTTCATGGTTAAGGGGCCATGGTGTGCCAGTTCATCTGTAACAAGTGGCACCACTGGCTTCCAGCTGTTGGCTGTTGTTGGGAGGATATGAGTAAGAACATGTTAATTGGTATCCTGTGAGTGATCAGCTTAGCTCTGTTATTTTTGTACAAAGCAGAGTAAAGAGCTTTTGCATTACATATTACGGTGTAGGAGGGCTTTGCTTTTTTTTTTAGCTGGAGATACTTTTTATCAGTTTTTGCTTTCAGAATAGTCTGTGATGGCATGCCTCAGACTTCTGTTCATTCTGATAGTCACACCTGACAATAAAAAAAGACTTGTAAATTAGGTTGCTTGCCTAACATCATTGTTTTTTCTGTTGCATCTAAGTAAGATTTTAAGCATTAGACCAAGCGGGATGGGGTAACTCTTGGTCTGCTGACTAGACTGGGCTTGCCTTTGGTCCCTTTGGGAGCAGAGCAGTGAAGCATTGCAGAGGGCCTGTCCTTCACCCCACTGCACCGTGTGCCTCCTGTGTTAGTGCACATTGCTTCCTCTCCTGACCATCTCCCTGCACCACTCAGAAGCAGCTGAATATGTTTCTAGTTACCTTCCACTGCTCTTCGCAACTTGTTCTTGTTGCAGAAGTTGCCCAGAGCTTTGAGCTGCTGTGGGGTTGGTTATTTGGTTTGTATTTTTGCAAGGCAGTCCAGTTTCTGGGCTCATAAGTAACCATATGCTGGAAGTACATTTTTACTTTGTGGCTGCGTATAAGAATATAAAATAAAATGTCAGGATTCATGGATGGAAGAGAGACTAACAGTGAGAATGAGGCAGATTCCTGTGCTGTGGGGAGAGAAGGAGCAAAAAATTGTGTTGCCCACTTGAACCTTTTTTTGACCTAGAAAAGTCCTTTTTTTCTCACCAGCCTCAGAAGTGTTGTCCCCTGGTGAGCATGGTGTTACTGAGATGATGGAGCTTGGTTGTTTTGCAGCATGAACAGAGATTTATGGTTGCTTTACCTAGAAATTAATAGTACTGCCACTGAACTTTTTTTCTGCAAACACAGTATTTATTACAGGAGATCCTGAAACTTGCACTTAAATGTTTCACTCTATAAACTTTGAATTTAGCTTAGTATTTATGCAAAATAAATTGAGATATAACTATCCTACTTGCTTGCAGTTGAGAAGGTCAGTTATGTAAATAATTAGCAGAATAAAAAAAGCCAAAGTCACAAAACAAGTTTGTCAGATGTATTTGTGTATTTTCTACTATCAGTTCATTATCTGGGTGAAATTTTAGCAGTGTCTGATGTCAGCTCAGAAATATTTAAATATACCATAGTGCATAATTTTAGGTCTGGTATATGTTGTATATGAGTCTGTTTCATATTGTGAATTTGAATGGGCTTGGCTGCTCATGTCTCCATTAGAAAGTACTTGAAAAATACTATTCAGCATCTTATGGTCACACTAAAACTGTTGGTGGCCTCCTAAAAATTGAAAAGCAAATACCTCCGTTGTTTCATGAAGCATAATGAAAAATTTTTGCTAGTATTTTGCAAGAACTGTAGACAAAATGTTGTGTAAATGTAGTGAGACAGCGTGACAGATGTGCTGCTGTTTCAGGTGTAGCTGTCACAGCTGCATTTTGAGCAGCTGAAGTTTGGATCTCTCTGTTACTGCTGAGTCCATCCCAGCTTTCTTTGCCCCACAGGCGTTGTTGTGTGGGATTCAGTCAAGTATTTTTTCGTCCAAGAAAAAGAAAACCAAGGCCCCGTAACATTCATAACTGCTTTTAAAACCTCAAGATCGTTATTCGTTTAATTTGGCCAACACCCTCTTTAATAACCCCGAGCGTTAAGATGTCGCTCTGGTCTCTCCCAGGTGAGAGCGGCTGACAAGGAGCCCTGTCTCCCTGCCCCTGCCGTGCTCTGCCTGTGGGCAGACACTCAATGGGCTTCTTTCACCCAAGTGTGAAACTTGGCTGCAAGGCGCCTTTGGAAAGACACACGGCCTTGCTACCGCACAAAGAAAATTGTTGCTCCTCGGGGACATAACCAAGTTAGGGCTCTGGTGCCAAATGTTACAGGATGCCGGCACAGCGAGCGTTTGCGTTCTGAGGGATCTCTGCCTGGCCATTAACAAGGGCCGATTGTGCAGGAGGAAAGCATTTGCCTTCAAGACCTGTTCGGCATCGAGCAGAATTGCCATGAGAGTTTATTCATTGCCCGATACTTTTTTTTTCTTAGGCACCACCAGCTGGCACACTTGGCATTGAATCGGAAGGAATTAGTTTGTAGTAGATTACTGTAAAGTGATATGATAATCTCCCTGTTCAGTAAAAGTCTGATTTATATGGCATTGTTTGTTTTCATCCCAGGATGTACATGTGAAAGAAAAGAGCATTCTAATTGCTCTTACATCCCATGCAGTGAGAAAGTGGATCCTGGAGAAGTTAAGGAAAAAAAGCAAAGTTACGGAGTAGTTAAAGATATTTATAAAGTGTTAAGCATTTTACAAAATGCCCTTTTTTGGCTCCTGAGTAGGTGATCAACTCTTATTATTTCATCTCTCTTGAAACTGCATCTTTATTTTTTCACCAGAATTCAGGCTCAAGTCTTTCTTAGAGCTGTAACAAAGTTATTGAAGATGCAAAGGGTATTCTGGTGAACTCAGAGAAAGGTTTCCAAAGCTCCTGTGATAGGAAGGGAAATAATTCAGTCCATCTGAAGTTGTGTGAGAGCATTGGTTAGAAAAACATTGCAGTGCATCTCCAGGTGGAAAGGGTGTGGACATCTTGAATGCTCAGTTACTACAGATAAATGCTCTGAAATGGATTTGAAATGGAGATTTCCATGTCTCTGGGTGTAGCTGGAGTGAAGGATTGAAACCTCTAAACGGTAAAGAAGCATTTTGGGCATGTAGGGATAGTGCTGCAGCACATCAGTTTGAATGTGTGTGTTCCAGTGTTCAGGAAAAGTAATGCTTCCTTTCTTCTGCAATGCCTTTCTCCCATTGCTCTTGCTGAAGCACATTTCAGTGAAGTACTTATCCATTACATGTTTCAAACCTTATTTTGTGGTATTTTAGTCTGTTCATCAGTGATCTTCTCATCTGGATCTTTCGTTACTGCCAGAAAAGAGTGACCAGGATTCCTAAGAGCCAGACCTGTCTGGCCTCTGCTTCTGTCCTCCTGAGTTCTGTCTGCAGGTTTTAGCTCTTAATTACAGTTCTCTGAGTCATCTCGCTTCAACATTGTAACTCCTCCTTTTTATGGTTTTATGTATTACTTTTCCTCAGCTAGCAATCAAAAACTCAGAGGCTCATTTCCTTGCTTCCTTTTTCGGAAATGAGTTGTCTTTTTTAGCACAACTGGAGGATAAGGCCCATCCATTACTATTTAAAGATCCTGCTTACCACATGTTAAGGAAGGTCATGAAGTTTCTTAACCTTCAGTCCATTAAAACAGCTCTAAAGGACTGTGCATTAATTAAATTTCTGCTTAGCTTAGTACGACGGTACTTACTGAGACAGCCCTGCCTTCAGACAATATGAGCTCCATTTCAGGTACCTGGAACAGGTTTTCTCCTGGTCATTAACAAATGAATGAATGGAGAGGGTGTGTTTGGTTGCCTTCACAGACATCTCTTTAAAAAAACCCCAATGATTGCTATTCTGATGATCCTTTCTTTATAAACATAGCCCCCCATACCCCCCAAAGTCAGATCTGGTGACAAATAAACAACGAAATAAAATAAACAAATAAAGCCATTGCCTTAGAAAGAACCAAATACTGTTAACTACATTGACAGATTTAGCAGTGGAAATTTTATATTTTAGGTCGTTCAGTAACAAAAGCTTCCTTAACATTGCTGTAAAAATATAATTACTCTAAGAGGAAGAGAATGTTGAAAAACTACATTGTTTTTCAAATACAGGAATCTTGTAGTTTCTAGTTTGAGAGGTGTTTGGTATACATTGCCTTTGCTTAAAGGAACTGTTGCTCATGGAAGCTACCAGCAGAATGAGTGGAGGTATGTTTCCTCTTAGATAAAATTGAATTTCCTATCTGCAGCCCAGCAGTCACCTGTCAGTTGCAGAATAATTAGAATGAGAAACACCTTCTTTTGATTTTTATTTTTTGGTCTGAAACACTTGTGTCTTGTATAATATTGCCATTAGCAATGTAGTATTCAGTAAATTATCTGCCTCTGACAGAGCAAGTGTTTATTTATGCTTTAGATCAGTGATGATATCTTCAAGGAAAGAGATGTTGTATGTGTAGCAATTTTTTATGTTTTTTACTTCTAAGCCTGGAAAAGCAGTCTGTGCTCTTCTCAGAAATGCTGGGTTTGTTTCAGCAAGTAGGAAACTTTTCCTTACACTCATGTGAGAACCTGCCTGCAACTTCCCATTAGTTTAAAGTTTCCATGTTGATTTACTTTAATGTATCATGTCAGAAATGGAAGTATGTACTCTTCAGTTTTAGTTAAAAATCAAACAAGCAAACGAACAAAACCCACCAAAAAACCAAACAAAAACAACCGAACAATAAACCCAAACCCCTCCAAAACTGATAACTCTTGCTTGATCTGAGTGGCCAGGAAAATGTCAGGCTTGTGTTCAGACTCCTCTCAGTTTGCTTCAGTTGTTTTTTAAAGGCAAGTCATGGTTCCCAGGACATTAAAAATACCCACATATTTCTCTGTGAGCGTCCCACAACTGTTATGTAAGTGTTTGGATACTGAAAATTTGGCATGAAAGTTGGGAATAAATTATTCATCTTGTAGGTATAGTGCAGCCCTTGTAACCCACATGATCATAACCCACCTAGTCCTTTTAACCCTTAATTCCTGGTAGCACTTAGCCTTTCAAAAACCAAGTGTAGGAATAACCCCCATGACAATGAGAGTCAGCCCAGAAAAGGGAGAAATCCTAAACACACAGCGTGAATTTCCCACTGGGAAGTTAGGTTGTTTCTTCTGTGGAAGTTCTCAAATACAGATGACTGTCAGTAGAAGTCTTCTGTGATAGCCTTATGTGATGATTTCCTGCTTCCAGGAAATAAAATACAAGAGTTTACTTTTTTCTGTGTGTTTTATCCAGAGGGGTGGCAGCGCAGTGTAGCACAGTCAGTTCTTTTCACCTGTTATGTGTCAGAAAGAAGAGACACTTGTGTACCAGCCTCTTCTGTTAACAATAATGCTCTGTCTGGAGTTTGTGGAATATCAATCTATGAAATTCTGTCCTCTGGGAGTTCGGAGTGAACTGGCTTCATCCATTCTGCCTTTAGTTCTAGTCTGAATTTTTCTGTATGGCTAAAATGAGGGTTTGGAATGTTGGGAAACACTCTTGAAATTTCTGTAGATCAGTCTTCCTGTATGACCATATTTTTCATTTCCATCGTACTAATTCACTGTCCCAGATTTTGGCACTGATTGCTGGCAGAAAGTGCACAAGGCCCCTTTTTGTGGCCAAAGGCATACTGAGTGCCAGAGAAGTGGGGATCCTGTGCCTTAATGTTCAGTGATATCATCTCAGCGGATGTCTTGGCAATGAAGGAGTTCCTCTCCAAAACAATGATGTGCTGTCTGCATCCCCTCCATCTGCATGCTGTTATGAATGCCGTGTGTTTTCCTCCACGAACCAAAAGGAAGTTGTAGTTTCACAAGAACCTACTTGCCTTTCATTCCATAAGGACGAAGATTTGTTTTGTTTGGTTTTCTTGACTGGGTCAGCAATTATATTGTAAAAGGGATGTGGCTGGAGTGATTAAAATTAATCATCCAAGATGTTTATCAAGCTACTAAAGCCACAAAACATACAATTAATGGTGAAGCAGTTAACAGCAAGTTGGTCTTTCATCTCAATAATGTACAAATTTTTCATTCAGAGACATAGACTAGAGAGTTAAATTCTTGAGTGTAGGGGTAACCCTCTTAACAAAAACTTTGAGTGACTGATGTGTTTGTAAGGGTCTATATTTGCACAAGCAAATTTGGAAAATTGAGAGGTGCTGTCGGTAGTGGAGTACTGCTGCTCCCTTTCAGAGGTGATGATGGAAGCTCTTAGCCTGCATGCTGAACAGTTGTAATTACATGTGCAAATGAATGCTGTCCAGGTTTGGTAATTTACTGTGGAAGTGCTCAGCTCAATACAGACTTAGAAAGGAGCTTCTTCCTATGGGATGTTCTGCTTACATTGTATTTATATTATTCTACAAAGCTACAGCTCTTAAAAATGCAGTCAAGTCAGTAGGAGACAGAAGAGAAATAGACTTAATTTTAGAAGAAATCCAGAGTTTTACATGCTTCTTGTTTCTGGGATGTTGCTCTGTCTCTTGTAATATGTGCTGTGTAGGAGCTTTGCATCTTAAATCAGGATACTGTGAGGTCTTATTAGTGCAGTTTCAGGCCAAAGGCTGACCCCTTAGGGATACATTAAATGTCTGTTTTTCTGTCAACCATGACTCTCTTACATGGAGATTATATGCCTCTGTGTCCAAATATGTTGATATCCTCATGGCCTGTCTTCTGCTCTCAGCATAACCCGAGAACATTGTAGCTCTGGTCTACTTAAGCAACTGTTGTATTTATTTGGATGTACTATTATGGGTTTTGCAGAGAGCCTGTATTAGTCTCTAAATTCAGTCTTTGGCCTTCACCAAACAAGATACTGTGGAGGAAAACCTTTCAGCACTGGGTTCTAGATGAAACAATAAAGTACTTGTTTATATGGTTTTTCAGGCTGCTTTCAGAGATGCTAAAAGCGTAGACAGATTTCAAATGATGATTTAATTGTTTACAAGTGAGTGTTTTCTGCAGCATACAAAAGAGATGAACTAATCCCCAAAGGCTTTTTGATATAACTTGAACAGATGATTTCCTGACATTGTTATATATCCTGGTTTAAGGCGATGAATAATTAGCTATTTAAGTTAAAAAAAAAAATACCTTGAGAACTAGATGTCAGCTGAAAAGCTGTCAGTAAATTTGGAACAGCTTTGCATGTCAAGTTGATTATAGCAATGAATAAAGGAATTACAGGAAAATGAACCATGCAGTGTGCAGTTTTTAACTTCAGTCTCCCCACAGTTTCTCCTGTCTCATTCTCCAGATTCCTAGGGTGCTTGTGATACTATCGAGCTATGGAGCTCCCTTTCACAAAATCCTTTACTTTCTTATCCTTACTCCTTCTTATTATTTACTCTTCATTGTCAATGTGCAGTGACTTGAAAATTTACATTCAAGGACTTCCCCCCTCCAGACCCAAGGGCCATTAATAACATCTTTTGTCTGACTTCCTGAAATATGGAAAGACACTTAATGCATGGCTCCAGTTCCAGGTAACTGCCTGAGTTCAGGCAGCTCAGCTGAGGACATCAGGTTCTCCTCCCCTGCATATCCAGCAAGCTGCCATGTTTATCCTCCAGTAACAGATTATTTTATGTTTTCCAGAGTGGATCAGATGTAACAGACCAGTTGCTAGGTCTGAGCTGAACTGTTGCAGGGTTAGTGGGAATTGCAATAAAGAGTTGTGGGGCCTTTTTAACAAGAGCATTAGGTTGGCTTTGGCTGTGGTTTTACATAGAAGGGGCACACAAACTAATTAGGATCTTACAAATCTGTTTTATCTAAGCAGTTAAATTAGTGTTCTTTGAATTATTCAGCTTGAAAATAAAATTGTGTCTGTATTAAAGTTTGGAATCTAGATGGGCTGGAATCCTGTGCCACCTGCACATGGGGAAGCAGTACTGACTGCAGTGATGGAAATGGAGATGCTTTAGCAGGAACTGGAAGAGCAATTGTCACCGTGGTGTCTGAAGACCAGTGCAAAATGGAGCTGCTGTAGGGCCATCTGGATGATCCTAAAATTGCTGTTTACCAACACAGAATGATATGCTGAAGTGGCAGGTTTTGCCTTTCTGTCATCATCATGACTGTAGTGAGCCAAAGCAGCGCTGGACACCAGGAGAAAGAGGGAGCCCCTCCTGGCAGAGCCAGATGTGCTGCTTAGGAAGAGGTGACTTACTGAAAATAGATTGCAGATGGTCTGACAGCAGTGATGTGCAGAAGAAGGGTTGGGGGGTAGGAAAAGAAGGAAAACCTGGAAATTAAGGATGGGCATGAGAGGTTCCTCAATGACTGCTTCCCCATTCAAGCAGTGAGCAACAGTGCCTGTGCTTTGCACTGGGTATGGCTGTAACCCTTTCTTTTACCTGTGCCTGTTTCTTGCCATACCATTTAAATGTGTGATGTAGAGCAAGATTTGCTTAAGAATGCTTTAAAACCTTTGGGATTGGGAATTAATAAACCTTGTGTCTCATTTTAGTACAACCATGCTGGTGTTACTTGGTCACATTGGAAATAAACTATCATTTTGGGCTGCAGTAATTTTCCTACTGATGCAGCGTAAATACAGTAGCAGTGTACACCAGTGTAGTGATACAAACACAAGCTCCTACAGTGTATTACCAAGTACTTGGCTGTTTATGAGGGGCTTAATGGCATCACATGAATGGATTGGTAGCTAAATGAAGGATTGACGAAGCTAATCTCTGTGAGAATCCTCTTTAATGAGTTAATGAGGTGTTCTTATGGGCTCCCTGCACACACAGATGCTAATGAGAGTTTTTCCAACTTACCAATTGATGAAACATGGATCTGCATCCAGGCTGATAATAAAAATGATGGATAGGTTCCATTATTTAGGAAAAATATGTTTTACTTCTGGCATGAAAACTGCAGAAGGGAGCCAAAACTGCTGTTCTACCTGTATATTCTTTATCTTTTATTGTAGCTTAATGATTAAACTTCATGTCTGGTACTAAACCCTCAGTATTTCCAAAGCTGTACTCAAAAAATAAATTATCTATTTAATCCTTTAAAGATCAGCATTACCAAATTCTGTGTTCAAAAGATTAATTCAAAATTTTTCAAGCAGTTTTGTGGTTGGGAGTTTGGGGTGGGGAAGTGCTTTGGTGGTTTTTTGATGGTGGAGTTTTCTTTGTTTGTTTGTTTCGTGGAGTTGGTTGGCTTTTGTTTGGCTGTTTTGTTGGTTTTTTTGCTTTTGTTTTCTCATCCTCTCTCGTAAAGATTGGAATGTAGTAAGTTTATGCAGAGGAAGTGTCTGGTCCTAAATTGATTTATCAGGGACTTTAATCCATAAAACCACAATTTTTGAAGCTATACCAGGGAAATGGGGAAAACATCTTGGTGGGATTTAGGGCATTGTGTTATTTGTAGTAGTGGGGTTTCTGGTTTTTGTGGGGTTTTTTCCTGGCTATGTTGGAACGGGAGGTCTCAGCCTTCCTCCTGTCAATGGAGTCCTGCATACCTGACATCTGCCAAGGGCTGCACTGCTGCCACATGTTTGGTTTGACTCCTGGGAAACAGAAAGTTATGTTTCTTTTCAGGGTGGCTCATGGCAGGGAGGAGATGTGGTGCCGTGTGTGGGGCTGTGTGATTGGGGTGGAGGGGATGGATGACAGGCAGCTGTGGCTGGAGCATTTCTGATCTGCCTGCCAAGGATCTGGGGACAATATCCTGATGTTGGATGTGTCCTCTTCACCTTACATCAGGCCTGCACCCGTCAGACACAATCTAGCTTTAATGCAATCATCAGATTTCATTGGTGTGCTCTTTAATCCTTGTTCCAGGTCATTAATGAATTTGTTCAATATGACCTCCCCTCAGCTCAATACAGTGCCGTTTATCATTAGCATTTGTTTACAGTCCTGCAGCCAGTTTTCAAATCCAGTGCTGTGCTTGCCCCTTCCCCAGTCTTGTTGAATTAATTTTTCAATTAGGATTTCGTGAGACACAGATGCTGTCCTAAAATCCAAAAAATATGACCTCCACTGTGTTCCTTTAATCCACTCTCTCTAACTCTATCAAAGAACAAATAAAGCAATTAAATTTGTCTGGCAGGCTTTATTCTGTATAAAGCTATACAGGCTGCTTCCAATTCTATTACTCAAGATTTTTAGCTGGATTTTCTTAACAAAGCTGACTTACTCTTGTCTTTTTTTTTTTTAATCTTTTCTTTTCCTTTTCCCTCCTAAAAGACCTAAGGCTGTGTTCCCAGTCTATCGGTGTCCTCAGTTTATTCTTTTGAAAGATCCTGCTCATGGGAATAGCAGGATAGAAAGGCTCAGGCCATGACCCTGGCTCTGTGCCAGGCTGTGCCCCTCTCTGGAAAGGTCCCGGGTGGTTGCAGAAGGGTTCAGGATGGTGAAGAGCTGAAGCTGCTGCTCACAGCATGGGATGACTCCGCAGCGTGGCTGTCACTGAACAGCCGTGCTTTGCTCTGCTTTGGGAGCAGGGATTGCGTGGGTGTCTTCTGTGTGCAGCACAA
Source organism: Calyptomena viridis (assembly GCA_013390005.1). Classification (NCBI taxonomy): domain Eukaryota; kingdom Metazoa; phylum Chordata; class Aves; order Passeriformes; family Eurylaimidae; genus Calyptomena; species Calyptomena viridis. Next base: position 196,664 of record WEIV01025262.1, on the reverse strand, counting down.
AATCTGGTGAAAATGTGCTTCCTTTTTGTTGTTATTGTTCCTGGGGTTGTGCTGACACCACTTAAGCTGGCCCACCACCATATCTCTCTCTTTTCCGAGTGCTTTGATACGGATTTCCAGCTCGATTACCTGTCATAGCTACAAGTGAAACTTGGCGACCCTTCTGCCACCAGGCTGACCTGTGTCCACACCTTAGCAGTGCCTGACTCAGCTTTGAAGCTGGCTGTGCCTGAAGTCTGTTCTCTTGAGCTGTTCCTTTAACTTTTGTTCCTTACTGTGCGGGCTTTAATTTTCTTGTTGTAACTTACTTGTCTGGAGACTTTAAATGAGCCTGATCTTTGAATTCAGTCACAGCCTTCCTGCTGCTTTTTTTAAACCGTGTCCTGTTTCAGATAATATTCAAGCAGGTTGTTCTCATAACAGATGACGACTGGAGCAGTTGTCAGCCAGGACATTTTTTTCCTTTAAATACAATGCTTGTACACTGAACTGAATTAGTGTCTCCTTCCATGTGCTTTTTTATATAGCTTTTTAAAACACTTGGTTACTCTATAAATATAGACTCCTTTAGCTCTATTAAAATGTTGCATAAGGACATGTATCATTTTTCTTTTGCCTTTCCATCCCTAGAACTACAAATAACCCACATCCATGAGTGTAATTATACTCAAAATCATACCCAGGCTGTACCTCCTGGGGTGCCCTCTCAGAAGCTTCCATAGCAGCATCTGCTGGGGAAGTGGGAATGAAATTGCAGTTCACAGCAACGAGGAGTTGTGGTGCTTTCAGAGACAAGGTGGGGCATGGGAGGAAAAGATCTTTCTCAGTATCATCCAGTACACTTTGCCATCTCTAAACAGCCCAATTATATTCATCCATTAGATTAGTATTCCTTGTCTTTTTATACATTTGCATTTCGTGCTGAAATTCATTTGCTGTCTGAAACAAACTGTGCAGTTTGTTAGGACAGCTGAAGAATGCAGCAAAGCCATCGCTCCTGCCAGCTCTTAATAAATTATTAAGGCAAGCAGGACAATTGACCCTTGCTCTGAGTCAGTCAGACCATCATTGTTAAGCACAGGTTTGAATAGTGGTGTCAGAGCAGCTGTAGTGTAGTAAGGTGTCAAGGCTGGAAGATAAGTCTGCCTGGAGTTAATAAGTTAAAACACTCACTGTCTTTTGCTCGTACCTGTAAGACAGCTTGTCTGGCCTGGGGAGCTAACTTATTCAAAATGTCAAAGCAGTACTTGGACAGCAGCATCTCTGTGGGCAGACATATTTTACAGACATCTGGGCAGGCTCCCTGCTGCTCCCTGCTGCTCTCTGCATCTGCCGTCCTTGGCCCTGGCTGAGTTCAGGGGTCTGTGCTGAGCTGGTAACAGCAGATACTTTTCAGGTGGTAAAAACCACCAGAGTGGTTGCAGATAGTTCCAGCTTCATTTGTAACTGAAAAGGTTAGACACAAGATTCAGTCTGTGGCTTAAATGGTAAAATGGTATGGATTTATTTTGGGTATTGGTTTTTAGGGAGGTATTTGGGAGTTCTGGGCTATTTCTGGGCGCTGGCTGTTATTGCAAGCTGAGAAATAGTAGGTCTTGCTGTAGTTCAGGTTCTGTAAATGGCTACAGTGTTCTATAAAGCCCCTGCAGACAAGAAAACAGTTTTATCTTTGTGGAAAAGCAAGGAACCAGCAGTTCAGATTTAACTGGGCTGTTCTTCAACTGCTGGATAAGCACATGATTGTTCATTTGGGAGAAGATGCATATGCCATATTCAAGTCCTGGGTAGACTCTCAGCTTTTTGGCTTTGAAGGAGCTACACTAATTTTACTAGCCAAGGATTAGAGCAATTTTTACCAAAACCATCAGCTACTAAAAAGACTGCAGTTGTTCCTGGTGGTGAAATATTCAGAGTTGGTGTGTAGGAGACATTGGGCTCATATTCTTTTTGACCTGACCTTTATGTTCTACCAGTTGATATGTACCTCAGCACAGAGGTCACATCTTCACCAAACTGTGTTGAGGTAGTCAAAGACTAAATAGCTGTGCACAGATGTCTGAAGTCTTACTGACATGTTTCAAGTTAACATGAAAGTGCCATCTTTTCCTACATCTGCATTGTGGTGGAGTAGAAATGACCTGGCAGCTCAGGCCTCTTAGCATTTCTAATGCTGTTACATGAACTTAATTTCAAAGTGTTTTCTAACACCTTTTCTTTCATGTGGAAGAACTTTCCCAGTATGGCAAGGGAGGTAAGTCGTTACCACACTTGAGTATGTGGTACTCACTGAAACACAGTGACTCACACAACTGAGGGCTACAATGGATAGCCATGAAATATATTCAGAAGGGGTAGTCAAGGGAGAAGAGGTGGTAAGGTAGCCCTGTATGTTAGGGAGTGTATTGATTGTCTAGAGCTTGTATTGTGTACTTAAGGGTGTTGACCAAGATAGAATTTTATGATCAGCCTCATAAAACTACTGTGCCTTAAATATTAGTGGATGTTCTGGCTTAAGGTGCCCCCCCCATTTTAGTTTCTCTGCAAACTAGATGAGGAAATGATCTCGTGTAAATATACTTTCCCCCAGTGGTTTGTTTTTAGTTAGGATCAGTTCTGCAATTTGGCCGCACAAACACTTCATTTGTCAAAATTAAGGGCTGGCAGAGGCCACGTGGGTTCACGTTGCTGCTGAAGAATAGGTTTTTTAAGCTGTGTACCAGTGAGGCTATTAGCAGTGAGTGCACTAATTGCAACTCAGTGGTTTGGAGCAGCCTCTGCACATTCTGGCATCCCGAGAACTCGCAGGACTGCGGGACCACCCGGCACGTTTGACTGGGGCCGCTGCACCTCCATCGTGGCCACATCTTGTCACTGGCACTAGTTCGGAGAGGAGCTCCTGCAAGGTGTCTGCATCCTGGCTTCACTGTGCTCCTGGAAGGTGTCTGCATCCTGGCTTCACTGTGGGAGTTCTCCCCTCTCCTGGGACTTCAGCATCTGTCAGTGCCATGCAGGCAGAGATCAGGGCTGAGACCTGAGCCTGGGTCTGTACCAAATATGGGAGGTGATGGCTGTCAGGCAGCTGAGAAGCAGCTGCCATCCTGCCCCAACACTGCACAACCAGTGGGACTGTGCTGTCACTGGGTGACATGAGTCCTTGCTGATGGAGGAAGGGAGCCAGCAAACAGGGCAAAGCCTGGCCCTGCTGCTTGTCTCAGAGAATTGCTTCATGCCAGGTACATTCTGTGGTCTTCCTGCTCCTTGGCCTCTTTTGTCATTGCATACATACTCCATCTGCCCTCTGCTCCCTTCTGTCTCTTCAGTGGACGTGTCTGTGGTTCTTCATCATAGGAAAATTCAGGTATGTGGCTTGCAGAGCAGACAGGTTGGCTACCCGTTTTCTGCTCTGTTAGTTTGTGTAAGGTGATATTATATGTGCTTTCATACTCCCCTCTGCCACTGCTTCGCCAGAGCTGGCTGCACTGGCTAGAATCTTGTCTTCACTAAATGTATGTTTCCAGACCTTTGCAGCTGTACTAAGTGGTGGAAAAACTGGTATATTGATAGCACAGTAATTTCTTCTTGAGAACCACTGTTCATTTGAACAATGTTAGTGGGGGGGAAAAATGGTGCAAATGTGCTAATTTCCAGTCTTGGCATTTCAGGATCAGTCTTTCATTGAATAATTGTTCTGAATGCAGCGTAGGAAACATTTTCTGTAAGAAAGCTAAATAATAGCTGTTACACCTGTGTACTAGACACTCCTGGATGTGTGGTAAGATGTCCAGCAGAAATAATAAAATCATGATTTATGTGTCCTGTCATGACAAGCTGATATTTCTGTGGAATTGGTGTATTCGCTTGAAAGGATACTTTCCAGAGCAGGTACAGTGAAGCTTTTGGGTACAGTAGTACCAGCAAGTCCTTTCTGTCTTTTCCTCTTCATGCAAACACTCTCATGGAGCCTTTGAAGTTATCCTAAGACCCCCCCAAAAAATATTGGACTAGTGTCCCACCGACCACCCTGGAAATGCTCAGTCTTCACAGATGTTGGTGCAGCTTCTGATGGTGGGCAGGGTATTAAAGATGAGATCTGCAAGAGCATTTTCCGTGTGACTTCAGAATTTCCTGTCCCCCTGGCTGCAGCTCCTGTCCAGGCTTACAGTACTGGCACTGCTGGGAAGTCACTCTTCCCCAAATAAGTCACCATGTAAGAGGTGGCTGGTGGTGTAGAGGTGGCTGTTAATGTGACTTATGTCTAAGAGGTGCCATTAAGGTTACTGAACACTTCTTGTAATGAGATGCTTGGTTTCGTTTCAGAGATATGTCTGCAGGGAAACTCTGTGCATTGGTGCCCCAGGTGCTGACAGCGTTTGTGCCATCACCATCCTTGTGATGCGTGGGAGGTTTCCTGACTTGTGTTCCTCCTTACTAGTGGAGAAATGACAGAGAGATGGGAAAGTGGCAGTCCAGGTGGTCCCTTCAAATCTTGTTCTTTTGTTTTGTTTTTTTTTGTTTCTGTGAATATACAAAGGTTTAGAGCTGAATTTGAGTGTAGGATAAAAACCACAGGCTGGCAGGCTAACAAACCCTTGGGTCATAAAATGAGTCAGCAGAAGAGATGAAGCCACAGTGCCCTGGGATAGCTGTAACCCTCAACTGCAAATTATAAAAACAGCCCTGCCCACACAAGGAGCTGCTCTTATGTGGTCCTGCCTTGCAGGCGACAGAGCAACTGGAGACGACGTGTGAAATGTCACTTTTAGGTGAATGTTTTGTGTTTTTGTCTGAAACTGTGGTTCTGTGGGAAGAAGGATTTGGTGGTGATGCTGGCAGTTGTTACCTTCTTACCCTGTCTCTAACTGCTGGTTCTTCCTTCGTGTCCTCCCCCTCCTGGCTTTGCTGGCCACCTCTGTTACACCAGCACAGCTCTCTGCCTTGTGTCATGAGCTTAGTGAAATAACTGATTCAGTTGTAAAGAGACACAAAACAAATAAAACTAAAAAAGAACTTTTCAAGCTGGTTTGGTTCCCCTATGTGTCTCAGGGTCCAGTTTGTCTTAGTTCATCTGGCTTTTAAATAGTCTGAAGCCTTGTCTTTTACAGGAATCCCCTAATCTTTCCAGGATGTTTTATACATACAGTAGCTATTTCCTCTTATAGAAATATTGTCATTTGAAAGTGAACAGTGCATGTTGAAAAAGCCTTTGTCTGCAATCAAAATGTAGAAAAGCTGCTGCAGTGCGATGCTGCAGTTCTGGGATGAGGGCACCTGTGACTGGTGCTGCTGGGGGGGGCCACACAGATTAGTCCTGCCTCCAGGCATGGACAGCAGTGACTAGAAACTGAAAATAGCTCATCAAGTATAAAAAAGCTTTTCAAGTTCCTGCCACACTCATCAAAGCTTAACAGAGCTGCACAGGAACTAAAGAAGCGCAGTCCAGAAGTGATGGGAAGGGGCAGAGAGCACAAGGTTTGTCTGCAGGAATGGGTCCTGTGCAGCCAGCAGTGCTTTGCTGAGTCTAAGCACTGGGCTTTCCTGCAGTCAGGCTTAGATCATGTGTGATTAGTTTGAGGCATAGATTGTGTTACCATATTCAAACCTGATGTCTGTGGAAACTGTGCTAAAAAACCATTTTTTGTGGCATGGGGGAGAGATGTGTCCTGTGGTCAAGGTTCTAGACTTTGGAGATTTCTCTCATATTTCTCATATGACTTCGGAATAGTTGGTTTTTCGTCTGTACCTCAGCTCCTCTGAGTCCTCCTATCCTTCCCATTGGAAAGGTTGCAATGTCTGTGAAAACATCTGTCTCTTTCTTGGGAGTCAGACATTAACCCTTTATGAAGAAACAGTAACCAAATCCTGTCCTCAGTGTCACCTTTCAATAGTAAACAGTCTTATCCTGATCAATCTTTAAAGGTAATTAATGTGTCGTGCTGTTAATACACCCCTGTCACACTGTTTACACTCCAATTCCACTACAGATTTCATCTGATCACAAGCACTGGAGATTAATGATTCATAGCACTTGAAAAATGGCAGTCTGAAATTTCAGATGGGATGATTGCTGACATCCCCAGGGTTTAGTTATCACAGCTCTTGTGGTACTGTGTCAGGCTGCTGAAACATGGGAGAACTTACGTGGAACATACACAGACCAAGAAAAACTTGGTTCAGAATGGTTCTGGCTGTTCTGCTGTTTGTGCCTAAATGTTTCCGTGTGTAGACATGGACAAGTGATAACTTTGCTCTCTGACTCAGACCTTTCATTAGCAGTTAATCATCAATGAGAGTGGGCAGGTTGGATGAAGCATAGAGGTTGTATGTTAAACAAAAAAAAAGTGTGTACCCTCATCCTTCACACATGGTCTATTCCTCTGCACACTGTCATCTATAACTGTGCATCTGGCCATGCACATGAGCTGGAGAACACTGGGATTTACCCAAATGGGACATTAATTTGGCACTGGTGATAGGCATATGATTTTAAGAACATGCCTTTTCCTGCAGTAAGAGAGAGAGTCTCTTTTAAGTTGCTGACATTGAGCTTGTATTTTCAAACTATTTTTGGAGTTGAAAACTGAATTTGACTGTTTATGTCCTCCCTCCTTCACCTTCCTCAGCTTCCTTATTGGCTTGCTTAAAAAGGAGAATTGGGATGCATTCTCTGCAGTTGTGTTTTGGGGACCCTCAGGTTGGCTCTGAGAGCTGTCAAGAGAGCAGTACCTGTAATTGCATGAGTGAGGCAGAAAAGTAGACTGGGTAATCAAGCACCAAGTGAAAGAAGTAGCCCCTATGTGAGGCAGAGGTGGTATCCTAATACAACCCAGCAAAGTCTCTTCATCTTTGTTTCACAGTGGTTGAAGGCTGAGGCAGGGATGTTGTACCGTGTGAACTGCAGTTGGGAGAAATAGAAAAAAATCCAGACCTGCACCATCTCTAGCAACTGTGCAAAAAAGTGTGAGGTGAGGAAGGAGAAATTTACCTGGTTCATACTTTTTGCCCATAAAGGCCAAGCTTCATTGGTCTCTTAGGTAATTCAGAAGCAAACACTATGTCAGAGTGATGTATGTTCTAATGATGGGGCAAAACTGCTTCCTGCAATGCTGCAAGAACATGTTCCCTGCACAATGGTGACAGCTCAGGTTAATACAACCAACCATAGCCAAAATAAAGGGGAAAATAAACAGGGAAAACTGTAGCATTGCAGTTTAAGTTTGATAGGTCCATGCTGATGCATCATGTTCCACGTGGTGAAATAATGCCATTCAAAACCTGGTTTATATTTTGAATTTTCATTAGACGACCAAGCTTTTGAAATTAGTAATTGCCATAAGAAATCTGTCCTGTTCAGCAAGTATTGGACTTAGTTCATCTGACTTTTAAATAGTTTGAAGCCTTATCTTTTACAGGAATCCCCTAATCTTTCCAGGATGTTTTATACATACAGTAGCTATTTCCTCTTATAGAAATATTGTAATTTGGAAGTGAACAGTACGTGTTGAAAAAGCTTTTGTCTGCAATCAAAATTGGCATCAATTAAGAAAATCCAGATGATCTCCCAAAGGGGAGCCTGTGCAGCTGGGCTGTTCTTTGTAACAGTAGTATTTTGCTTTTTTATTTAAACACATTTTATATTTTATCTGACACACACACCTGCCAGTATTGTGATCTTCCTGCTATGATATAAATGTGAGTGGGACAACGCAGGACAATGCTGTGACCAAACTACTGTTGCTTAGAGTCCAGTTGCAAAACAGATGAGTTTATCCCCACTAAGTCTGTGAGAGAAGAGCTGTGAGTGCTGCTATCGTTTGTTTTAGAGTAAGGCCAAGAGTCCTCTCACCTCATCTCTCACTTTCAGATGATTTCTGCCCCCCCCCCCAAGCTTAGCTGATGACAAAATATTTGGATTTCATTGAGGTTTCTCAGTTTCCTTCCAGTCTTGATACCATTTGGCCAGTTGTCAGATTATATCGACTACATCTCTGTCATAATGGCACTCTGGTGTTAAATGTAATCTTTCATCAGGCCCATTCTAAGTTAGCAGTGTGACAGAGGTAATCATGGACTTTTTTACATGGACACAGTATGGGCTCTGGTTCATAACTTACTAAGTGGAAGAAGGTGTATTAAGGGTTTCTAGGCCAATTTCCTCCTTACCTTTTTTTCCTGGGTAGGTAGCTTGTTTCTTCATTAGTATATTTATGGTGGTTATTAAAACAAAAGCTGCTTTATAGGCATTTAATTTAAAGTAAAAGTAATATATGGTTTCTTGGAGGAAAGCCAGATTTATTTTTTTTTAACATTCTGTTCTGTGATTTAGCCAAAATGCGAATCACAATGACTCAAAACTCAAAATTAGTCTCAGGAGCCTGATAATCTGATAGGCAAGAATTTACTAAACTAAAAGTTTAGACAGATGTGATGGATTTAAGAGAAGGCACCACTGACCTGGTGCATTCCATTAGGCTTTCCAGTTAAACAGGATGGAGAAAGCAAGACCTTGCAGAGGTCCTGGACCAGCAGGACTGAAATTTTAAATGTCCCTTATGCTTTAAATGATGTTCCTTTAAAGATTTTGTTTGAGTGCTAATCCTGGAACACTAATGATGTAGTCTCCTACAGGGATGTTATCTCTTTCTAACCTTTTAATTAACAGGCTAAATAGACGATTTTTGTGCTTTGTGTTTAGAAGCTCTTTAATGAGGTTTGAATCCTCTGGCCAAGCTAAGAGTTCAGATTTTGACACCAAGGAATATGCCAGACTGCAGAAAATGCACAGTGTACCTGCATTATAATGTGCAGAGCTGGAGAGAGACATTCATGAAGATAAAATTTTAATGGAAAACAAAATAACCACAGTCAACTGCAGCTGTTGGAAGGGAAAATTTTGACAAGGATGTGGCCAACCCTTTCATCACCAAGTTGTGATCAACTTTCTGGAAAGGATCTAATGCCTTGAAATTACAGGAGTACCAGTTACATACTAATCTAATCTAAAACCAGTCAATTGTAATCTAAGAAAGAAATATAAAAGAGGATTAAATCAAAGCTGCAAGGGCCTGCATGTGGCCTGGAGTTGTTCTCTAACCGACATATCTCTGGTATACTTCCATTACCACAACTTTTTTTGCTTATCCAAATATTGTAGAGATTCTCTAATTCCTGTGCCATTTCCAGATGTCAGGAAAAGTGGTAACTCTTAAAAGAAAATAGAAAAAAATTCCTGACATTCCTGTTCAAGCAAGTGTGTTTGTTCCTAAATTTACCACTTTGGACCAGTAACAGCTCAGAACACCTTCTTTTCCACTATTCCAGAGTAATGGCTGTTTCTGTCTGCTCTCTTTGTAGATTGAACCTCCTAGTCCCTACACGAGCTTGGAGACTCAGGTTAGTACTGCACCCCATCCCACTGCTTTCTTACAAGAGAAACTCTGAAAGGGAGGGCTGGTCTGCTGTTGCCCACCATACTTATGATATTTAACCCTGTTGGTGTCCCTGGAGAAGGTGCAGCTGTAGGAGCTGTAGCTTCCAACACGACTGACTGGGCAAGGAGAGAACCAGGCTCTCAACGGGAAACAGTAGGTGCAGCTGGACAACAACAGAATTGACTTGTATTTATCAGAAGAGAGGATGCAGCCCTCAAGGCAGTTGTGAGCATCCTTTCATGGGGCTCTCATTTCTTTTTGTATACTCCTTTTCCTAGCTGTTTTTCTGATTCTTGCTGCTTGTGTGTTACTCTCAAATACTGTTGTGCTGCTGATCTTTTTCTTAGGCATTACAACGAGGGGTAATGAATCTGTGGAGCTGCCTGGCACTAGAAGGTCAAAGTGACAGAAGGGATTTTACAAAGTCACTGATGCTTTGATTTGTGTTTTCTAACAAGGCAGCATCATTGATTTCCATTCTCGCTGATCTTTGGGAGACAGCAAGGCGATGGGACTTGCATACTGAAGATGAGTGTTTATTCAGAACACATTTCCAATGCCCCTTAGTGACTGCATAAATATTTCTACCTTTTTCTTCTGCTGGCCCTTCTCTGGGGAAAGCTTTTGACTGTTTTGTTATTTGTTTCAACAAGCCTACTACATCTATTTTATGGACCTCGCTTCAGAGCCAAGCCTTTGTGAGTCAAAACTATCAAGGAAGGATCACAGAGTTTGTTATACACAGTGGCATTATAAAATGGTATCAAAACACAGACTGCATAATAAAGTACTGATCTGTGCATGATGTAAAACTAGAAATATAAAGTAATAATGAAGACTTACTTTATTACTGACTTAAAATAGTGTAAGAACATGAGTTTGTGTCAGTGAAGGTACTAGGGGAGAATGCATGAGTATGAGTAGAATTCACTTGGAGGAGAAGGAAGTGACAAGCAGATCATCATCTCCAGCTGGTACAACACTCCAGCTGCTACACATTATGGCTGAGGTGATGCCTTCAGCCCCAGCATACCACTTCCTTACATTGTGCTGCCAGTCTGCATCTTCCCTGACCCCTTACCTCCTTGCTAAGGCTTTTCAGGACTGCTGAAAAAAGTTGCTGTGTTTTCAAGGAGCCTTTATATTTTGTTGGCTCATAGAGGGCATAGATATATTGTTTAATAGGTAATAAAGTTAAAAATTAAGGGTAGGCTCTTAAACGTTAGTATTTCTTTCAGTGTTACTGAAAGCCACAACCACTTCTGCATCCATTTTCTGTACAGAGCTGATTACTTCTGACATTGCAATAGATGAGGAGAGTCAAACCCAACTTGTTACAGGCAATGCACTTCTGTCCCAAAGTGTTCTAGCCTGGGAGCTGCTCAGATGTAGGAGTGCAGACCAGACAGGTGTCTGGGCTGAGAAGGTGTCTCTGTCTGAGAGGCAGAAGTAAATCTGGGTATCACAGCTGAAGGTCAGGGTGCAACTTCGGTTTCTAGGAATGTATTTCTCTTTACCTGAAGAGATCAAACACATTCCAATTAACAGTGGAAGCTGTCTTACATCCTGACTAAGAAGTTGGCAGTATTAGCTGCAAGTGTCTCTGTTTTCTCTGCTATGAATAAGCACTTTGAGAAAAATAACATTGGCAGAGCTTTGACATTTTACAGGCTTGAACAGAGTGTTCACTCATACAGTTAGTAAAGAATCTTGAAATTTGCAAAAGTTTCCTGCATGCTTTATTCTCTTTCTTTGGGGACAGATGGGAGCAGAGACTTGCACTGTAGTCAATTCGAGAGACTAGTGAGCAGCTTCTCTGCTTCAGTGGTTTCCTGTACAATCTTGGGATGAATCAGCTCTTTTGAGAGTTTTTCTCCACTGCCCTCTGGTTTCCTGTCTCGGCTTGGTTTGTTTGGTATCTTGAATGTTGACATTTCAAACCTATGCTGTATTCTGGAGGCCTTCTCATTAATTTTTCATATCATTTCTTCCCCTTTCCCTAGTCTTTCAATCAGCTGTACAGCTGTTGAAAATTTTACAGGTATGGCTGCAAGTGGCCTTCTAAAGAGAGAATGGGTACTCTTCCAACCTGCTCTGCTTCAGCAGATCTCTTTGAACTCTCCTATAAAAATATATTTTGGTTTGGGTATTAAGTGAACAGAGGAAAGTGTTCTTGCTGATATTTTTCCAAGGAAAAGACAGTTTCTGGAAAAAAAAAAATTTGCACAATTCCCTCATGTTGTTCTCTCTTTTAGAGGCACATCAAAGTAGTTTGTTCAAATTAGACCTGCCAAATCACACTACTTGTGCTAATCAAAAAGCAATATATTCAGGATCAGTCTGATTTATGCCCATCTGTGCTGGGACAGTGTGTCAAAAGATGATAGAGTCAGATAATTCCTGTTCTTCCTGTTCTTTTTATTTTCCCAAGTGGGATTATATAGCTCATAAACAACTGTTCTTTAGCTTTTCTCATGTTAAAAATGGCGTGTAACAAGCGTGAGTCATATAATTTATAAATTTGGTGCAGCAGATTAACAACTACTTAATCAGCTGTGTTCAGGGGAGTAGGATGTGGCAAATTTATTTGCACTGTGTTGCAAATGATATTCATCTAGGTTGAAATCCAGAAACTTTCTCTTTACTGTATTGGAAAAAACATTTTGAAAACAAACCTCCCATTTCCTATCTCTAAATCTCACCGTGTGCTAATGCCAAGAACAGATACCCCTGAGTCACCCCTGAGGTGTTTGATAAGGTCATGTTCTCAGGATTCTTTTGGAGGGTTCAGGTGTGTTTGCCTGCACTATCACACAAAGAAAAGCTGAGCATACTTTGGAATTGAAGAAAACAAAGAGAGAATGAAAGCTGTTAGCAGCAGCTGAGATGGTTGTATATTACATCTGAAACATCTGACTCTGTGTCTCCTTTTCTCGTGATTTCAGAAGTTATCTTTGTTAATGAGATTGTGGCTGTTTCCATTTTGCACTTCCCATCCTTCATTTCAGAAAAATACCAGGAGCCAAATGGAATGGCTTTAGCAGCAGTTAGCCCAGAGATAAATTCTGGCCCAGCTTTTTGTTCCCTTGGAGCAATGGTGTTTGATATTGTCTTTGGGTTAGAGAGACTGGTACAATTGGTCTCCTTGCAAAGCTGTAGCTTTGTGACCATTGAACATTGTGTTATTGGATGTTACAAAGCCAAGGGTGATACAGGATCATGGAGTTTTGCTGCTGGCAGAGGGAATGGGGCTCTGTGTAGCAGGTAACGGGACTGAGTAATGGGTACAGCAATGGTGGTTCTTACCTCTGCCCTCACCTGTGGGAGGTAAATCTTACCATGTGGTTTCCTTTTGCCAGTGTTGTCCTCAGCACAACTGTGCTCAGTGCTTGCCCTGAGAGCCACTGCCTGAGGGAGGCTCAGGCAAATGAGTGATGCTCAGGATTGCAGTAGGCAAATGTGCACCGTCCTTTCTCTGTGGTAAGTGGTTGGGTTTCCACTGCTTGGAGGTCAGGAGCATCTCTTCTAAGCGGAGGACAATAATAAAAAAAAAAATTACAATTCCTCTTCATGGAATATAGGATACTACTTTTTTCAATGTTCCCAGAAGTCAAAATATGAATTAAAAAAAAAAAAAAAGCCTTATATGAAGCTTTCTAACTTATGTAGGAAATAAAAAATGCACTTAGCTGTCAGCTCACAGTGACCTGGATGCTGTGTAATAATGTAGTTCCTTTCTCTTGTTCTTTGTAGGATGTTTGATATTTTCAGCGTGTTTTCAATCTGCTTGGTGCTTGTAAAAGCTGTCCCCTGGACAGCACTGAGAATGAAATTTCCTCTGTGGGAGCTGCAGCCTGGGCAAAGTTCCCAGACCCAGTGCATGCAGAAGGGAACTTCTCTGATGGACAGAGAAGTGTCCAACTTGTACCTGAACTCTGCATCCAGAGCTCACTAAGCATCCTTCCTCTTGTTTAATTAAGCCTGAACTACGGTTTTCATGTTCTCTGGATGTCAGCTGGAGGTTGGTTTTGGTTTTTTTGTTCCCTGTAGTATTCCTGAGCTGTCCAGTGCATTGTCTGTGCCTTCTTAATGCTCCTTTGAGAAAATACTCTTGTCCTTTCCATAAACAGGCAGGTTTCTAGTCGTCCTAAGTCCATTCAAGTGTGATGAAGCGTCAGGAAAATGGGGTGTTCTTATGCAGTTATCTTTAATTATGAATATTTTTAACAGTGCACTTACCAAAGCCTTATGGTCCGAAGCTATGAGCTTAAAAAGTGGGGGGAATTGTGATATTTCCCAGCAGTACCCTTTTAATTGGCACAGCATTCCATCCAAATGCTTACCAGCAATAGCCAAGTTTGGTGAAAGAAAGAAAATTTAGTTCTGTGCTTGCCAATTGTGATTGTGTAGGGCAAATTGGTAGAAGATATATAAATTTTGTTAATTATAATCCATTGCCCTCAGAACCATACAGTTCATTGTGACCCTGTCCCTGCTGTCCCACAAAGCTGCTGTCATCCTCTGCACTTCAAATGACATCAAGGAATGGGAAAATTTGTAATTTTTCCATAATAATAGTAACTAAGAGAAGGGATAAAAAGTTAATATTTGGTAGCATGAAGTCTGGCTGATTGCTAAAACAAAGCTGTGATTCAGATCTATTCTGATAAAAAATAGACAATTGTACTAACAAACAGAAATATTCAGAGACTAATTGAATCCTTGGGTATCTGTTGCCATTCTTCAAGTGAAATAAATCTAGAAGTTGTTCTGATAAATATATCTGGGAATAAAGACGTACTTCATATCTCACCAATAGCAAATACAATATATATTTGTGACAGTTGAGATATTGAAGTGAGGGGCTGTTAAGAATTTTACTGCTGTTTCCTTTCTCCTGTGCATCACTTGCTGTCAGAACAGCAAGATAGGAGGAACTCACCTGTTATTTTCCAGTCAATTGTTAGGTAGCTCCCCATCCATCACCTCCTAGGCTAACATTTCAGAGCATGCCTAATTACAAGCATCTACTTAAATGCAGCTGACTTCAGGGATACATTTCCTTGAAGTCCCACTGAGTATCACACCTTCATTTCTTACTGCAGCCAAATTTCCTTTGCAGTAGTTTAAAATATATTTTTATCTCTGGAGCCCTTTTAAATGCAGTGGACTGGATTGTCTCGTGAGTAATTAATTCCCCGTGCCTCTCCTGACTGAAGTGCAGCAGTGTGAGTTTATCCTGGCTGAAGATTATTAGTGTGAGCAGTGAGTAAAATGCAAGTTGATTTGCCAGTGTGATGGGTGTGTAGTTCTGGAAGGTTGTGCAGCAGGTAGGACAAAAGCTACATGCAGGTGACCAGGTCTGATGTTACCATCTGTGGGATGGTATTTCTTGGAAGGTATCTGGGATGCATTTCTCTTTGGAGTTGGTTTGAAATGATACTGAAACATGGGGTCTGTTTCTGTTCTATTTCATTTTCTGTAACCAGCTACAGCTAAATGCAACTTTGCACACCACCATCCCCTGCCTGCCCAGCAGTTTTCTCTTCCTCTAGTTGTGCTGCGATTGGACTTCTGTGGCATAGATAGCAAAATTATTTAAAGTGTTAATCCATTTCTGGCATGGTGAAGCACAGTGCAGAAAATAAAAATGCACAAAGAAGTTCCTAAAACCAATTAGATAATAATTGGATAAATATAGACGTGCACAGCTGTGTTTTACATGCAGCATTTTCCAGATCTCGTTACAAAAATTTTCTAGCCAGGGCAGCTTTGAAGTGGCTATGTCCACTTTCATGTAACACACTGAGAATTATGCCTGGTTTTGTAACTGCCTAATCTTTTGAGTTCTGAAGCCCACAGTACAAGGAGAACCGACTTCTGAAACTTATTCTTGATGCTTAAGTAGGATGAATTATGCGTGAGACTCTTTTCTCACCTGCCTGCACTGCTGCAGAGATCACACGTGCACTTTTTCACATTAACCTTCCTCCTCCTCTGACTGCCTTGTTTTACAGACTTGTTGACGTCGTTTTGTAGTCCCTGTAGTTTTGGCTCACTGTCAGAGTTCACTGATATCACTAGATGAGGAATTAATTGAGCTGTAGTCCAGCAATAAAAGTGTATTAGTAGCTGGTAAATCCAGAGGTAAATCTGGTAGCTGGTAAATCCCAGAGGTGACTTCTGTGTTACTTCTGTGTTTTGTCTTCTGATTGGGAAAATGACTGCAACTGGATGGATTGCAGTGCTGAAGCCAAAGCAAGATTTAAAGGGAAAGACACAAATGTTTTATTGTCTGTCCTTACAACAGTGTTAATTGCCACAGTTGATGACAACACTGAGGCAGTGGGCAATCATTCCCAAGACTGCTAGCTGGGCATTTGTGGAAATTTGTCTGAAAAGATGTTTCCATGAGAAATTAAGGAAGTAAGTTGATAATCTTGGGTTGCTTGAAATGTTCCCTTTATTTGCTCTTCAGGAAAAAGAAAACAAAATTTTGACTTGCTCGTGTGGACCCTTGTTAGTACTGATGTTAACTTAGTGGCTCAATGTCGTTTCTGTGACTGAAAATCATGTGCTGGCCCAGGCCAAATGGGTGATTTTTGCCATGGAAATGGTGTGTCCCACAGGCACCAGCTACTCCTCCTCCCCTGCAGCACGTTTTTATGGCATCCCAGTCACGATGACAGGGACAGCCTTGGCCATGAACCATCGCATCCAGTCACACAGGCAGCCTTGCACTCCTCTATCAGTTGTATTTCCAGCCACAGCAAGGTATGCATTAGGCAAGGTTGTATGAGGCGTCTGGGCATTTGGAAACTGTGTCCAGTAATTAACAGACTATCTGAATTTGAGGCTTGCCTTTCAAAGCTAAAGCCAGAGCCTGTATTGTTACTTAAGCTTAGTGTATTGTCTGTGTGTAGAGAGCTGTCAGCCTCAGAACAGGATTAGCAGAATCTGTCATGCAGCGAAATACCAAGGTTGTAAGGGTTTTGAATCTCCCACCACCACAGCCCTCGGGCAGAGCCACAATGTGCCCTCTCTGGCTGTTTGGCATTCACAGCCTGTCACCCTAAAGCATTGCTTATGTCTGTTCTCAAAGCAAAACAAAACCAAAGACAACACCCTGCCAAGGCTTGCTTCTTTCTGTGAAAGGTGTGGAATTATCTCCTAAGGAGCACTTGCCTGAGAGGTGGGAGGCCCAGAGGGACCTTCTCCTTAGGTTGGGATGGTGGTTGTGTCTGTGGGCACATTGCAGGGTGCCCTGGCCACACTGCCCTGTGCTGCCCAAGTGTGGCAGTGACACCTTGGAGAGTGTGAGCTGTGCTGTCCCTGGGGGGGCAGGTCAGTTCACTGTCCCTTGTTGCAGGACTGCTTCTCTACTTTATAGTGCTTCTAAACTGGAGTAAAAAGCCCACCAGTTTTAAGATGCACATCAAGATGAAAGCAGCAGTTGTGTTGCTGCCTTCTGGTGGGTAGCAAGTGCCAGGTGCTGACATTGGAAATGGGTTAATAATTTGTATGCATTACAGCAAAGCCAAGCTTGAAGTGGAGCTTCCAGGTAGGGTTGTGCTCCAAGAAGGTTTGTTAAGTTCCTGGCTTACTTGGAAAGTCAGCTTTAAAACACTTGTAACCTTGAAATAGTTTTCTTCTTGCTGTTTATGTGTAATACAATTACTATACATATTATTTCATAACTTCACAGGAACCAGAAAGAAAGAATTATTATTGTTCCTTTGTTCCTGTGTCTTTTAGCATTTAATTGTACTTTATCCTGTGTAGTAACTTATATTTGTAATTGCTTTTGACTGTCTTCTAATGTTTTTTATGTACAGCAAACAAAATATTTTTAATAAATACTGATAATTAAATCATGATATTAGAAGAGCAAGCACTTAGTGCCTATAAAATGACACTAAGTTAATTATTTGCAAATAATCTAGATGCTAGTAGTTTCATAGTAAGCAGGAAACATGCAACAGTTGATCACTGCTTCCAGAGCACCTTTCTGGCAGCCCAGCTTTGAACTTGTGTTGGCACTTTTATCACGATGCTCGGTAGCTGAACAATAGTGTCTTATAAAGGTCAAAAAGTTAGTCTTGACTAATAGCTGGTTTGTTGGTTTTTTTTAAGGGCAAAAAAGCAAAAGAATTTAAATAACAGATCAATGAAGCTTTATCAGTAAGTGCCAGATCAGGTTCCTGGTGACCTTTATCAATGTGTGCTGCCTGTTCCTTTGCCTATGAAAACACAGAAATGTAGCGTAAATGGAGGTCATTGCCTTTTTATTTTAGATGTCAAACGGATGACTGACATACTTTCCACATTTGTTTTTTTCCACCTGTTGTGAAAATATACCTTTGTGTTCTTTATAGCCCAGCCTTTCAAAGCTGACACAGACATAAAACGGTTGATGTTTTTTATCTTTAAATTCTGATGTGGAGCCTAAGTTAAAACACGTGCAGATCTCTGCTCCAGACTTGTGTCCCTTTCTGACTCTCCTGGTCATGTGGCAGTTTGCTGTCCTGTGACAGTGATTTGGTGTTTGTGTGGAAGATTTAGCACACATATAACTGGGCTGTTCATAAGGGAATTATTTAGTTCAGCATGGTGGGGTTTATTTAAAAGTTACCTGACAGATTGCAGGTTGTGCCATGCAGGAGGAGCTGTCCCAGTTGCAGTTGAGGAGGTCTGTGGGTTTCCAGTGGGTGCATGTTTGCTGGGCAGAGCTCCTGTGGGTTTCCTGTGGGAAGGCTTCAAATCCCAGCATGGTTCCAGCTCCCCTAAGGCAAACTGATGGGCTTGGAAAGTCCAAAAGCTTCAGAGTAGCTAAAACTCAAATGAAACTCTTGTTTGGGGTCATGCTCTGCAGTAGTGACCTTGAGGAGCTCTTCTACAGGAGATACATGGATTTGCTGAAGCTCTGGCTCCCATCTCCATGGAAAGCAGAGATTTCTGGCATGGATCTGTTTCTTGTTATTCCAGAAGGTGGAAGTCCAGATCATGTCCATTGCCTGTAGGATGCCTCAAGTCCCAACAAAACGCTGAGTAGCTTCTGTGGAGTTAGTGGAGTCCATGTGGTGCCTGTGAATCTGGGCGTGTGCTGATCTCATTCATGTTACAGACATTTAGAGATTGTGTCTGCATATATACTGTATATAAAAATATCTTTAATATCAATTTCCCACTGTTCTGGCTTGTATTAAATGTAGGTATTTTTGTTAAATTCTGATTCCAGCTTAGAAGTAACAGTTTTTCCATGTATACCATACACCATGATACACACAGCAATTTGGAAGCTGTTTCTTTACTGTGCAGTGAAAGAAGTTAGTAAAGACCTCTTTTGATTTACTGTTACACAAAGTGCCAGTATTATGACTGATCCATTGGTCTGTGCCATTTTTGACCATTACCTGAAAATTCACTCTGAAGGCCATGCTGTTAAAATATAAGAGCATCATTTCAAATTGCATTTACTCCAGAGTGGATTGGGAGGCTTTGGCATAGTGCCTAGTTTACATTGAGCCTGCCAGCAGAGGAAGTTAATCAAGAATTGTTGGTCCAAGGTGGATTCTTGTGCTGTTTTAGTTTAAACGACTTTCTACAGTAGACAGTCCTACATCTTGATCTAATCTGTTCAACTCTAGGATTAGATTGTGTATTTTCAAAAGCATAATTTCCTTGAAGACCCTCCTGAAACAGCCAGCTGAGCCTGTTTGCTCTGTTCAACACCAAATATTGGCATAATTCAGAAAATGTCATTCATCCATTTGCTGTGCTGAAGTTGTTCTACATGAGGGAGCATGAGCCTGGGGCTCCCCAGTGGGAGAGTGGCATTACAGTCAGTCAAGGACCACCAGCTGGCAATTTTCATTTTCACTGGGGCCATCAAATCCTCTCCTGCCCCCTACCTCCACCATGATCTTGGCTGGTCATGAAAATACAGTGTTAGTAAGCTGTGCAAAGTCATCCTGAGAAATTCAAAGTGTAGGAGGTCAGCAGGGCTTGCCTGTCCAGTGAGGTGTGCTGCTCTAAGTGTCCCTGTTCCTTTTCAAACCTTCTTCCTCTCCCTTGTCACCCCCTGATGTAACTGTCGTGTCTCTGACAGCACATGCTTTTCCTCCCAGGTTTCATGTTCTTAGTTAGAGTTTCTTTTAGTTTGATGCTTCTCACTATCTGAATTTTTTTAAACTAAGATTTCTTGTGCTTAATGTCTGCCTTCCCACTGTGGCAGTTGATTTTGTACGCTATAAGTGAATATGTTGACTGGAGTAGAATACTTTCTTCATGTCCTTATTTCCATTATTGTCTGTCTTGTGATATTGTATGTATCTGAATTAACTTAAATATTTTGATGGCTAAAACAATATAGTAGAGGCTAAATTCTGTCAGTGCCATTTGCTTGGAAAATGCAGTGTTTTTCTATCCAGATTCAAAATTATAGGATTTAGACTGAAATTAGACTTGTAACTTGTCTTTTTAGTTATGAAACTCTTGTTTTCACTAGATATTTTGAAATCTTGGGTAACTATGTTTCCACAGGGGAAAATAATTTGCAGAGCTGTGTAATAGCCCTTACTCAGTAAAACACAAGATTTGCAAGTTACGCAGTTGCATCAATGTAAATACTCACATGTTTTGGATTCAAGATGTTGTTTAAGTGTTTCCCTGAGTCTGGCCCTTGATGCAAAAATATTTGCTTATAATTTCAAGTGAATTGGCTTTTGCTGTCTTAATAGGCTTTTTAATTATTTATTGGCAGTAATGCTGAAAGAGAGTGAATTTCCAGGATGCATGCACTTTGAGTCAACACATGTGAACAACTGCATTTAAAATGCCTGCTTCAGCATTCAGTAGGGAAGAAGGATCCATTAGACTGGTCACAATCACAGGAGCACAAATGCTGTGCAAAGATACAGTGAATTCCTCCTAGAAGTGCTGCAGGGTGTTTGCCAGAGTGCTTGGAGGCATCCAGCTGTCCTTGCCTTTGAATGAGAGACCCATACAAAAAACTTTCCTTAGCAGTTGTAGGTTTTAGAGATTTGGTGTTTCACTTCAAAACAAAACCTGATCTTTTGGTATTTTCATAAAAGGTGGTTGGAAGATGCTCCTCAAGCAGAGTTTTGTGTTATGCATGTATGTACCAGAGAAGTCCTAGAGGTTCAGGCATTCTCCCTGCTGACCTGCTCTGGAGCAGGAGTGAATAATGGCAGCCACCAGGTAACACAAATTTCAGAGGCCTTTTCTTTACCATTTTTCAAAGCATAGTGGAAAGGAATCCTGTTGACAGAGAAGTAGCATGTGTGCTGCAAACTCCTGGTCTTAAACATCCATATACTCCCCCACAGAAATTTGTTGTTAAGAAAGGAAAGTTTAGAGCAGGAATTTTATTTTCTCAATCTCTTCATTGTCATTTTTTTGCCATAAGCATCAACCATGCAATTGCAAAGATTGAATGTCTGCCCAAAGCATGAGTCTGCTTCAGCCCCAGCAATATGAGAAATGCCTATTTCACTGAGGGTCTGAGCTCCAGCTCAGGCTGGGCAGTGGAACACAAGTGGTGAGTGGTACCTCTGTAAATGAAAGTGCCAGGTACTGTGACCAATAGCCACAGGCAAAGTCTCACATTATGGGTTTAATTAAAGCATCTCAGGCAATATGCATCGTCTAAACATTACAACATTCAGCAGGAACTTTGAGTCAAAGCCAAAGGATAATAAGAATTAAACCACATTTAACCCATGTATGTTGCAAGGATTTATATTCTTCACTGGTACTGAGTAATGCATTACTGTGGTGCCATAACTACTGTTACATATGACCTTATAAAATGTTGTGATCCTCTCAAGCATTTATTATTAAGTAAAAAACAAAGTGGGGTTTTTTTTCCAGCTATCGCACTTTCATAGTTTTTCCAAGTTAAAAATTGGTTTTGGAACATAGCCCAGAAAGAACAATTACAATAGCATCATTATTTTTAGAAAATTTGCGTAGCTTGCTTTTAACAGGTATATAAAGACATAATGGTACTAGATGTAGAAGGATAACTCTGAAGTGCTTTGCTTTTCTTTGCCAAAATTTCATTTAAGCATTAGATATCATCTCAGGGATTGAGAACAAACTTGTGATTTCAGAGAAAAATATGAAAGCTGCTTCTCCGGTATAAACTTCTGTCATGTGTTACCAGAGACTAACAAAATAGGAAACAACAAATAGCTTAAAATAAAGAATATTTTGTGTCCTTGTAATGAAGCATATGTGCATTTAAGCAAGAAAGTGGGCAAAAAGTAATTGGAATAGTCATTATCAGTCACTGTTTGATCAAGTGGAGGAGAAATCACATCATGAGTTGCCAGCCAGGCCACTATGTTTATTTGGCTTTTTGGTTTTCTTCTCCTGTCACTGGTGTTTGACAGCCACTTCTCCTCGCAGCCCTTTGTAAGGGCAGTGTCTGCTTCTTTTACTGATTGCTGCTGTTGATTTTTAGGCAGTGCAGGGTGCTAAAATTAGTTTTGAAGTTTGTCTTAGGTAAATAAGGGTCATGAAATGGAAGTAAATGCAAAGAATTACTCTGTCTGAGGTAAAGAGTAGAGCAGAAGGTGACAGTTCAGGCTGACTCTGGGTGAAACAGATGGTGAACCCTCAGTTGGGTCTCTGAGTTCTGTAGAGTTTAGGAAAACTCTAAAAAAAAAAAGTCACCAAATTAATGTACCAGGGTGAGGTAGGGCTGTGGTTGTTCACATGTGTACCTGTCTGCCTTTACAGAAGGAACTGGCACTTGGATAACAGAGCTGTACTGGCAGATGATGTACAGCTGCACTGTCCTGGATTGATTCCCTAATGGCAGAGGACAAGGAGGGCTCTCAGGAGATGCTCCACCCCTCTCATTGCCCGGTATTTTCGTAACAAAAGCCAGCACAATGTTTGTAACACTTATGTGCCCGGGCTTGTTGTTTGTTGATGTGTGAGTGTTCCCTCCAAGGTACAGCTGTGCTAACTGGGCTTTTTCTATGAGGACCTTAAATTATAATATCCTTCTAATTAATATTCAGCCAGCCTTCCAAACTGTTCCCATGACATGTCTAAAGCTGTGTAATCTCTACACCTTATATAGGTAGAAAGCATGCATATTTCCTTTTTGGTGTGTCTAATGATTTTTCCAAGGAGATTTTCTGTCCAAACTTTCAAATATTTACCAAAAGTGAAAAGGCCTTGCTTAGAAAACTTCCCCTTTATTATATGCCTTCCTCCACATCAGCACCCTGCCCCTTAGCACTATTCTTTACTGTCAGTATTGCTGGTGCCTAGTGCATCCTTCCTGCTTGTTATTATTATTTGTTAAATATATTTACTTAATATATAAAGCTAAAAATAGTTTTGCTTCTGAAGGAATGCAGTGCTCTCGCTAGTTCACAATCTTGGTGTAACTGTGCTGTACCAGTATCAAATCCATAGGAGAGATGCCCAGTTAGTGAGGTCAGTTTATACTGATGGTTCTTCACAGAGCTGCATACATAAAAAATTTCTTGGCATTAGTTAAAAAATTCTAACAGGATCCCCTTGTTATAAAAAAGCATTAAGTACTTGTCCAGAGAGCACAGTAACAATCTTCAGGCAGATTTCTAAACACCAAAACAAGCTTATGGCAAGTAATTTGGTATTTCTGCATCACCCTTCATGTCTTATTCTTTGGTTTGTTTGTGTTCTTACTGTTCTTGTGTGACTCAGATGTGTACAGACAAATGCTAGCCAAGAGTAAACATCATTATTTTTATTATCATCATTATAAAGTTAAGCTCTGCGAGTCTGTCTGGGTAGCAGCACTTTGACCAAGGTATGATCTGAGCAAGAGAAAAGGATGCACTGACTGCCCTTCTGTAACTGCTGTCTTACAGTGGACAAATAATACAGTAGCAAATAATTTTGGACAAGGCTTAATTCTGCATTACATTTCTGTCCTACCTGGGCAGCTGGAAGTTTGTCTTGAACTTCTAGCTGTCAAAAAACAGCTGCCATTCAGCAGCTGTTCTGCCCTCCAGAGTCTTGCTGAAAGGGGTTTGAGGCCCGTCTTACTCATCAGTAGTGACTTGAGGGTGTCATTAGATGCAATTCTGTGTTTTCCATAGAGGTCTTCCAAATTTTTGTGCTAGTGTTTGTCTGAGTTCTGTTGCTTCTAGTGTGACATTTTGAACAATGATGCCTTTGGAAGGGACATGGATGATCCGAGTGGCTCACCAGGCCCTCCAGTAATTGGTGTCCCATGCTCCATGGAAGAGATAGTAAGCAGTGAAGCAACTGCAGTGAAGACTGTACACCCAGCTTCAGCTAAATAATTTGCTGTGTGCTGTTTCTCTGTTTATGATTCAGTTTTAAAGACCCTTTTAAGTGAAATTGGATACACTACAAAGTGTTGGTTTCATGTGTTTTATTTGCAGTTTAATCAGCGTGATCCAGCTGCCAGTGCAGGGGAAACCAGAGCTCGATTTTTAATTATCCCTGCTTTGCCTGAGTTAGGAATTCCCAGTAGTGCTGTCTGAGAAAAGATGCCAAAAACCGCATTGTTCTTTAATTAGCTGTTGTAATTGTTTCAGTCTAATCTCCATGATTAGCAGCAGCATTAAATACAGCTATAAGAATAGGCCTGCCCTCTTTGTGCTGCCCTAGTAAACACAATATTCTTACTTCTGGTAAGGGACATAATATAAAATCAATTAGAAGCCAACTAGTCTTGATTGGAAAATGATAAAGAGCAGTTACCATGAAGTGCAGATTGCTTTGTAAAGTTGGTTTATAACCATACTTCTGGGATGGCTTTACTGCCCAGTTTTGGGGAAAACACCAGAATAACAATCTCTTCTGCAGAAAAGCCTTTGGGGATCTTGCAGAGGCTCCATCCTTTGTGAAGCCCTAATAAAAGCTTCAAAATAATCTTTGCTGTCACTGAGTTCAGACCCTGTCCAGTTTTAAAGAAAGGATCATTTTTACCCCCATACAAAACAGTTGCATTATCAAATATGAGCAATTGCAGAATATTCTCCAAAGAAACATTTTTTATTCTAAGTTTATGAGTCAGTTCTATTCTGAGGCTCAAAGCTGCTCTGCAGTGGTGCATCTGTAGTGAGGAATTCCGCTTTGCAAAGAATATTTCTGCACAAGCATGTGTGTTAGATCTGTTTCAGAATGGATTATGATATATAGACGTGTAAAGATAGAGCAGAAGTACTTAATGAGATAGAAGTACAACTTCCCTGCCTGCTTTGATGGTCTTGAGGTACCTGCTAGGGTACCAGTTATTACCTTTCAGTCCCCAAATACCTTTGTATATTTGGCTTTAAGTATCACTGCGTGTAGGAAAAGTAGGAATAATGCTCTTGGAAAATACAGATTTAAGTTAGGTTGTGCAGTTTAAAGGCAGCATTTGTGAGTGCAAAATGAACACTTTAGAGAAATGTAATTGCTGTAGTAATGGCTGTAGTCACAGACTGTGGAAATGTGAATATTTTGGCTGGTGCTATGTTTTTGTAAAGTAATTGATACAACTTCTTGTATCTTTTGCTGACATCTGTCAGACCCACTATGCTCAAGTGTCACCAACAGAATTGGCAGCACACATTCAGGCTTTGTATGTCAGAGTGCAGGTGTGGCACAGACCTGGGAAATGCTTCCTCTGGGCATACGCCCAGGAATGCTCCAGGGCTTGAAGAGTTTATTCTTGCTTAAGTCATATGAAGTAAGGTGATGTTACTCTTATTAGGAGGGCAGAGAAAACAGGTTTTGTTGCACCTAAACCTGTATTTCCTAAGTCTAAATCTTACCTTGGGACAAAAAAAACCAACCAAACAAACTAAAATCAATCTGCCTAAACCTGCAAAAAGGTAAAGTATGGGTGAGCTAATGAAAGAACAGAAATGAGCTTACATCTGTATCAGATTATTCTGTATCAAAATTACTCTAGTTTGCAAGTGTCTAAGATTATACTTTTATTGTTGATGAAACTGAAAGAAATTGCACAATTCTTCTATTCAATGCTTTTATGTTATCTGAAGTGTTTTCCCTAATTTTTATAAGGGTTGGATTAATGCCTCTGATGCCTTGTTTCAATAGCAAAAGAGTTTCAATTGCAGAAGAGTTCATCTTGGTTTACAGCAGAAATCCAGTTCAGTTAAACAACTAAAAAACATCAGACATTTGTATTTGTCCAATGAGAAATAAATTCAACTAAAATCTAAATGTATTTATTAGATTATTTCATTTGAAGATAAACTGAACAACAAAAGCTACCAATGCACTGAACTGAGTTTTCTGTTATTGTGGAAATCACTGTGCAAGTGCTTAATGTTGTGAAGCTGGGTATTACTGAAATCAGCAACTGCCCACAGCAAAGCACTGATTAAACAGCTTTGGCTTTATACATTTCTCTTATTCCTTCTGCCTATGTTTTACATAAGCAAGGAGAGAAGAAAGATGGCATTTTTTCCTCATAAGTTTATCTATAATTTTCTGGTTATAGACCTGATTAAAAGTAGAAAGAGGAAATAATCGTATGTGATCTCAGTGACCTGAAAAACACATGTAACCACATTTGCTCTATCAAAAGCAGCACTTGATAGATTCAGTTTACTGATAATTTTACTTTTTGTAAAATTTTGTAACAATATTAAAATTATCCGTTGAAGTAGGTCTGTATCTCGAAGGCCTGAAAACTACATACTGCACAGTTGTGACACAATCTTCCCATACTGTTTATCATCCAGGGGTTCTTGTATTTTCTTTTCACGCTGGTGTAAAACCTCAGCTATTTAGGAGAAGTCTGTGATTTGTTTTTTATGGTACTGACTACTTTTCCATCTGAAGATGATAAGCACCAACATGTGTGACCATTGCTGTTGTACAGAGGACCATTTCTGCACCAAGCAGCCCATCTGTCCAGTTGAACTTCACTACTAACACGATCCAGCTACCAACAGAATTCTGCAGTTGTTTTATTTCATGTGGAGCTTAAACCTGGTAATGAGCCAGAGCATTGCTAGGTCTTTTACAATGTAGGCAGCACCGGGACACCTACTTACACTGTAAGGAGATACTAAACAATGTAGGCTGTTAAAATATTGAAATCAGAACAGTTGAATCTGTAAGATGAAAAAGGCTGGAGAATTGTCTGGTTTTTCTGCAAGAAAAATGATTGTTTTCCATCAGTGAGAGGAGAGAGCTGAACTGGGCATTAATTAGGTGACCATTTATATTGATGCTGGAGTGTAATCCCATGGAGATTTCTTTAAATCAGTGTAAATAAGCAGAGGATTTCAGAATAGAGGAATTCTGAGATTGCAGTAAATGTGTGACCTGCTGCAGCACTTGGGTTCCTGGATGTGATTTCTGTCAGTATTTTGGGAGCAGTGGCTGATGGGCATTGTGGAGTCAAGATATCTTCTTACCAGCTCTGTAATCACAGTAAATGAAACCAACTTGTTTTATTTTACTGCTTCTGACACAATACTTTCATTCTGTTTTGATTTCCCATAAGAAAAAATACAGACTTAGCAGACTGCATGCTAAATATATTAAGTTCTTTGCACAAAAACTGTGGGGAGCTGTGTTAATTATTAAGTTGCCTTCCTCCATTGTCAGACTCTGATTTCTCTGAAAAAATGGTTGCAGCGTTTTCTTAACTTCATTTTTCAGGAAATGTCTTGAAAACAACGACAAAAAATGTTGGGAAGATTAGTAACCTCTATTACCACACATACTTCTGGAATGAACTGAAAATGGGCAAAGACTTTGAAGGTACAGAAGATATGGCAGCATCAGTTTTACACTAGTCTTTTCATCTCAAGAGGAAGCCCATGTACTTTTCTTAACATGGAAGCTACCGTTATTCCTTCTAAAGAGGACAGATTTTTAACTGTCATGGCTTTTGGTACACTTCACAGAATTTCTTTCATAAACCAACCCCTGAAATTTCTGATGGGAATGAATAGAGAGCACCAGAGTACCATTGTGCAGTTAAGGGATTGTTAGCTTTTATAAATACTTAACCTATCAGACACAGATACATTCCATGGTGGCATAAACGATCCCATTGTTATAAAATGTACATTGATTCTGTACTGCTAGAGTACTACTAGAAACTGAAGCCAAAGTCTCCCAAAAGAAACTAAATGGAAGGGGCCAGCAGGCCAACAGGCAGGAATGGCCTGTGCTCTCAGTGGGTTTGAGGAATTGCAAAGGTTTGAGGCAGCAGGAGGCAAATGCTGCTACACATCCTTCTGACAGTAGGTGCTCTCTGGCATTTGTCTGACTTCCTGAGAGACACCTTGGAAATCACCTTGGAGTTGTGGACTGATACTATCTATAGATTTTGAGTATGTGTATGTGAAGTTTAAGCAATTCTAATTTCTCTACCTCACCAGCAGTGCATATAAACAGCAGGATTGTAAAACATGCTTTATGGATGGTGAAAAATCACCTGCAATGTCATTGCACTTATATTATCCTGTCTTGTGTTTCTGAATATGAATTGAAATAAGTAACTACCGTGTGAGTACTGACTGCATAAACACTGTAGAGGTCCTCCTGCTGCTGTGTGCCATGGCTGATCCATTTTTAGGGCAAAGGAGGGAGGTACCATCCTTACAGTAGCTCAGGCAGCCTTGGCAGGCAGGTGTGGAAATTCTCATTACCTAATCTTGCATCCAGAAACAAGCAATGTGCAGTAGTTGGCTGCCTAAACTTTTTGCAACTGTTATTATTTTAAAAAAAAATTAGTTAGCAACAAAGAACATGAAATTTTCTGTTGGGTTGTGGTGCAATTAAACCACTGATGTGCTCATTATAGTTTGTCTCCAGTAATCCTTAGGGAGTCCAGAGAGCTGCTTCCATTAGACTGTTAAATTTAGGCTGTACCAACTATATCAACCAGCAGAATTTCTCTTTAGAGATAAAAATGCATTAGAATCAGGGTACATTTATTTTGAATCTCACACATGCATATCTAGCTGTGGGACATCCTGTGGAGCTGGTTAAAGAGGTAATATTCTCTTTTCCATTTCAACAGCCATCACTTTGCTCATTGTTTAGTTGTGGGCTGCCATGGGCTGAGGGTGTGGAAGAGATGATTTCATCAGCCTCAGAGCCAGGTCCTTTCTCAGCCAGAGCACACCCCACCTCTTCTAGTACAGAGAGCTCCTGCAGCTATGAAATGCACAAGAGTCTTCCCAGATAAATAGAATTTGGCCTTAAATCTGTGGGATTCTTGCTAGCAAAGTGATCTCTAATGTTTTGTTTCATAAAGTACCCCAAGAGTTTGGTGTATATGACTTAGAAAAGCCACCACCTTCAAGAACAAGCACGTCATCTAAAGTGACCGAGGCCCCTGAGACTCCCAGGTAGTGTCATTGCCACAAGAAGTGGAGCAAGGGCCTCGTTTGGGTGGGTTTTTTGACTTTTCTTTTTTTGCTTTGTTTGTGTATGTGGTGTTTTTCTAACATAATGTATTTTCTAAAATGCATTATGCATTTTCTAAACATAACTGCTGAATTGTTATTCGAATTTCTGAATTACTTCAGGAGCAATCAAGGAATGTTGAAGGCTTCTGTGGGAAGCAGCAAACAAGCTACTTTTTAGAGAATTACATTGAGAATACCCCTGAAAGGGTTCATGGCAAGGTTGTTCTCTTACAGCTACGAGGGATGGTAACAAAACTGGTGATTCTGAGACCCACAGGGGCCTCTTGGAGCCGGCCTGGCATTTGGGGCTCACTCCCCTCTCCACAAGGCTCCATGAGGGCAGAGGGGCTGGGCTGGGCGGCCCTGCCCTCCCCGAGCCACGGCTGGGCACTGAAAGCACCTCTGTGCTCACACACAGGCCCTTTTGTCCAGAGACTGTCCCGAGACAGCCAGGGCTTGCTCAGGGACCGCCTTGCGAGGCTACGTGGGGAGGATAACGATTCCACCAGGGGCTGCAGCTGTGGACAGGGCGCTCTTTCAGCTGTGCCGTGACAGTCACGTCATTCTTTCAGAAAAAAACAGGACCCCGAACAAAATCTCCAAGGTAGATCTGAGGAAGAATTCCTCTTCTGTACTAAAAAGAAATAAAAAAAATTAGCAGTAGGCACAGTTTTTCAGTTGAGTCAAAAAGTTTACGGTACCAAAGGAAACCTTTTTTGTCTGGTTTGCCACTAATACCAAGAGATGTTTCTTTTAACTCTGAGCATGTTTGCATTGATCTGTTCTGTGTTTGTACTTCAGCCACTTAATGACATCCCAAATCTTAAAATCCTGACTGCCCTTCTGCCTCCTTTGCTATCACGTCATGGTGGTTGCAGTTTTGCCTGTCTCGGGTCACAGTTTCAGGTCTGTCTCTGACCAAAATACCAACTGCAAAGAATTTTGGAACAAATGAGAAGGAAATAAAGAATGAGGTAAAATTGGCAGACCAGTTAACTGGACGATACAGAAATAAGTTCATATTTTACAGCCTGCATAGCCTCAGTATGAAAGTTAAGATCTTTAACTAGGGTTATAAACCTGTCATTACTTGGCATATTACCCATTGGATGTATCACTTCATAGTGTCTTTTCTGGCCTTCTAGTTAGGGTGAAAGGCAAATACAGAAAATCCCAGAGCTTTAGCAGGGAAAAAAAAGTGATCTTCAGTTTCCTGGTCATCTCTGTTTCACATAAAGTAAAGCTGGAAGAAAGGATTTTTTAAATTAGAATTGTATTGAAGTCTTCCTGCTAATCATACTGGGTTTTATAAAAAAATATTGCCTGCTTCTCATTTATCTTACTATTTGAAAAAGCCATTAAATTAGCTGCAGAGAAATCATCTAAGAGTCTTTATAGCTTGTGTATAAGCTGTAGGTTTGCTCAGAATCTAGGATATGGGTAGAGTCTGTGGAAATATGCCTGTGCTGAGCCCCCAGGTTGTGTCCAGCTCCTGAGATCCTCCTGGCACTGCAGAAAGGTGGCTTTTGGCTGTTGTTCTGTGGAGGCTGTAAAGAGTCACAGTAGCATGGGAGTGTAATTTTGTTTAGTCAAAGATACTAAGCAGGAGAAATAGCATATGAGCAATCTTTTCTCCTCCGGGTTTTACCCCATCCCTCCTACTTAAGGAATAATTTGCAGTGATCTATCTCCTCCCTGGTTTTGCAGGTAACCCCATCGCCTTGACTATCATCATTTGTATATATATTTATGTAAGTAAATAAGGTAGAGAGTGTTTAAGGGGGTACATCTCTCATCGACTAACTGTTAAAACTTCAGTGTGTATTAGGATCTACTTGGGTCCTTGATTTGATTAATTCTTTTTCTATATTAGGAAACTTTTTCACGTGGAAGAAGACCCTATATGGAGTAACGACTGATTTGTTAAAATCCCAGTACCTGACCTGCAAAACAAAATATTGTCATTCATTAGCTCTAAGTGAGCCTTTATGCTCCTTAAAATGGCAATAGGAATTCAGATCTATGTGTACATACCATTTTACAGCTTGTCTCAGTTATCTCCCAATTTGTGTTATTCTTCTTGCATAGCAGACTACACATTTTAAATGTTTCACATTCCCATCATTTCCAAAAGAAAATCTAAACAAAGAAAAATAATTTCCCTACTGACTCAATCTCCCTGTGTATTGCCATGCAGTTAGGTTCTCCAGGATGGCAGACTGCTGCATTTTCCTATGCTAGTCCATGCCAGGAGTTTCATTGGCTTGTAAAGTCAGGTCATTCAATATGAGGCTCTGAAAGCCTAGGGAAATTTCTGTGGGAAACTTAAAATCAACTCCAAAGAGATACTTCCTCAAAAAAAAACCAGTTTCTAGAGTCGGTGTCCAGTTATCAGCAATGATCTGGCATGTCCTCAGAGGCCTCTGCACAGAGCTGTCCTTCATGGGGGGAACCTGCAGCTTGTGGGAGGCATTTCCTGCCCCAAAGTGCTTGTAAGACAACAGGCCAAGGGTTATGGTTGGAGATAGGAACTGAGAAGTTAATGAGTTCCTGTCCATATGGGTTTTGTAGTAGCTACTAGGAGGTTATCAGGTGAAGATAATCATCTTAATGAGGTAAAACACTTAATTTTGATAGTATTTTCTATTTAACCCATCTTAACCATGTGGGAAAAATACCGTGAGTTCCCTGTGGGAAATATGGCATTGTATGTTTTCTGTTTGTACTCCAGAAAGGTGCAGCTACTGAAATGTGCATTTTCTCTGGGAGGCTCTGGGTGGGCTCCTGCCACAGCTGAGGGGGCCAGCAAGGCTTGGGCAGTGACTGCTGTGTTCACCAGTGCTTGTGGGCTGGATAAATGGCAGAAGCAGTGAGGAAACCTGCTGTGCAGGTGGCTTGAGCTGAGGAAGGACTGACTGAAGGGAGGAGCAATTGAAAGGGACATTGGCAGCAATCCCCAGGTTTAGCTCAGTTGTTCAGGGACCATGGGGGCTGTGCCAGTGCCTGGACTGCCTGGTTGTAATACCATGTATGTGTTACATGATATCTACTCTTTCCACAGTTGCTAAGCTAAACACTGAGTGGGTTTTATCACATGTGCTGTCTGCATAACTTTTCTGCCTGTGCTGTGACACTTGCAGTTTCTGATCTCCAGCACTCTTCGGAGCCAGACAATGCTGGCAGCTGGGTACTGAAACAGTCTGCAGAGCAGTGTGGCAGTTGTCCTTTATTTGATGTCAGTTAGCTGTAGTGACTTCAAACTCATCTGAAATAATCTTCTTGAGGGCCTGACACAGAAAAAAATCACATGATCATTTTGTTTTCCTTTCCTTTCCTCATATGTTCCTACCTTCTGTCACTTCTTTGTGTGCATGTGTGATTTTCTGTTTCTTCACATGACATTGAGCAACAGCACAGACCATGAAAACTCAGTGATGGCCACTAGCTATTGAAAAGCTGCTTGGTCACAATTTGTATCTTGTTGAGTAACCAGTGTGGTTCACTTGACGAGTCATTTGTTGCAGCAGACGAACAATCAGGATAGCAGGGACTGCTTGCTGCTGCTCAGTAGTTTCTAAATTAATGGTGTCATCTGAGTACAGCAGTTACATCTCTTATTATAGCAACATACATTTGATTTACTGGTGGCTAAAATCAGCTGAGGACCATATGGGTAGCTTCTAAGCTCTTTTGGATTTGCTAAAGTATTGCTTAATGATCATGTTCTCAAATGTCTGGCATCACAATGTCTATTATTTGACTTATAAAATCAGTGAAACACAAACTGTCAGCTGCCAGAACTCTGTCAGAAAGACTTCATTACTTACATAAATTTAATGTTGGCACACATTCTTATTTTTCTTTATATGGACTTTGTGAGTTGGTTGTGAAGCCTCCCTTATGTAAAATGAACTGTCAACCCGAATGAGATTTTGGTTAGATACTTTAGAAAGGGAATGCTGGTTAAAGGAGTCCTTTTTTTGATATTTATGTGGCATGTCTTAGTTGGGAAGTCTTTTGCCCACAGCTTTCCAAACCAGTTCAGGAAGATACTTTATTTTTTTGGTGGAAATTACTTATTGCTTGTGCTGATATTGAAATGTCCACACAAAGCTGTGTGTTGTGGAGTGTTTGGGATGCAAGGTGCTGTATAAGCATTGGACACATTGCATTTTAGTGAAAGCTGGCCACAGACTGCAGCAAGAACTCTGAGATAAATCATCCTTGTTTTCTCCCTCTGAATTTGCTGAATCTGCAAATTGAATTTGCTGCCTCCTATTTTGCTTTAGATGAGCTGTAGTTTTCCTGTGGAAAATGCCTTCTGTTTCACTTGCAGGTCTGGACAACTCTCTCACCCGTCTCTAATCACTAATTTTTGAATCCTCACATTACAGTAGGTCAGCCCTACTTAGATTTGTAGTACTTCATTATTGTTCTACTTACATACTGCTGCACTACCAGATTCATATGCCTCAGGCCTCATTCCAGATTTACTTGTGTCTGTGTCCAGCATAGTTCCTTGCTGCCTGAAGGAAACACCTTCTGGCTGGAAAACCAGTGGGAACTGGTTGCCTCCCAGAGCTGCTGCTGGTCTGTGCAGGCTGCACAGAGCTGGGCCCATAACCAGCTCTCATGTAGCTCTGATGTATTTGTTTTATTTGCTGTTTTATGCATATACTAGTTTTAGTGGGATGAGTGTCAGCTGCATGATAATTACAGCTATTCTTACTTTAAAATTTAAAAAATGACACCAAAAAGCCTTAGGCTTCCTCAGGAGCCCAGGCTCCATCAGCAGTCATGAGTCACCATGAACTGTGTGTGTAAGAGATGAAGCAAACATGCTGATTTTTCCTTTGTTCCCTAACCTTTTCTGAATAAACAGCAGAAGTTGCCTCTCTGTGCCTTAGCACCTAAAATTTCATTGGGGCAGGAAAAGCTTCCAATCACGAACCTTGTAATTCTAAGACATCATGTTCAAATGCTGGGAAAGTGCCACATCAGCAGCTTTATCTGTTGTCATTGCAAAACAGAGAATTTTTTTACATTTTAACTACTTGTCTGAATATCCAACTCCCTTTAACTGGATGAGCAAAGAGGATGCCTGTCAAAAAAGGTTTTTTCCTTCCACTCCTTTGCTTATTTTGTTGCAAAACATATTCTTCATAAGAGATGTTGCAAATTTATGAGGTTGCAGTGAAGACAAGCAGACTTTTCCCAAGCTTTTGTATAAAAAGCTATTTGATACATGTGTTGATATTTAAAAAAAAAAAAAGGAAATGTGTAATATGTAAATATGTAATAAGTATGCATAATAATGGCATCTGCTGTTTTACTTTGTTCTTCAGCATATGTAGTGTATTTCAGTTTCACAGTTTTATAAATATTTCCATTTTGCGTGCATCTTCATGAGACTTTAATGGTAATTGAAAAGTACCAGGGAGATCTGCAGTGTCAATACAAGCATGTTTGAGGAGTGATAATTCAAGAGAGACCAGGACTGTGATGTTGGAGATGGTGAATTAAAGGAGGGCAGAAAGATGTTAAAACACTGTGTGCTCTTCCATGCCCAGTCTCCTCCTGGCTGAAGGTCATTAGAAGCAGGTCAGGCAGAGACTTGCAGGGAGTCAAAAATTTGGTTGAAATGTCTGGGAAAAGAACAAGGAATCCATTTTTATTTGTTTTCTGTGATAACATGAACCAGATTTTAGAGGGACAGTAAGTTTTTGTATTGGAGGAGCTTTATCCTGATTATGAATTGCTTGGTTTGAGGTTTTTTTACTTCTTTTAATGTATTTTACACACACAAAGATAATAGGCACTCTGCATGCATTTTTGAAGGCCTCTTTCTTGTCTTTCCAAGCCTACTGTCATATGTGTAGAAAGGAGTTTGATTAATAAAACTATACGAAAGAAGGTCTACATAAACATTGAGAAAGTGTCACCATGCAGGGAGTGTAACCTTGAGGCATTTTCCCTGTAATAGATGTTTCTTTGAATATTGTAGACTGTCATATCCTCCTGCTGTGGGAGTACTAAAATGCATGATAGACCTTGTCTGATCCTTTGTTGCTGTAGTTAGCTGGCTTTTCAGTGCCACCACAGACAAGACTTACTGATTAACTTTGGTTTAGAAGTTTAGGACACTGTTAGCTTTTCCAGTGGATTCCATTTGATTTTGCCCCAGCTGCCATCATCCCAATGTCACAGCTGCAATGGCCATGGCTGCAGAACCACTTGAATGTGCCCTCTGTGTGAGCTGGGGCAGTCTGTGCCCTGGGGACCAACACCTGCAGGTTCATTACACGTGGCCTGTACCCTGATGAAGGGGCTGTATTGTTGCAGTGATTGTCTCTCAGGAACACTGCAGCAGGGTGTCCCTGTGTTTGGAAAGCTCTAGGAGCCCTCAGCAAAGCCAGAACTCCCACCCTTGTTTCAGCTTTGCATGGTCCAGTCTTGAAGCTTGTTTCAGCACTTTGGCAACAATGGAAATGCAACAATGTCCTGGGGAGTTAACTGCTAGAAATGTCAAATCCGTGTTTTCATTTTACTCAAATTGCTTGTGGTTTGGCTAATAAGCCTTTAGCTCTAAACTACTAAACTCGTTGTGAAAATGTTATTTTATCTTGAACTTTGGAAAGAGTAGTAAGAGAAGAAGAAAGCAAAGTGTTGATGCCAATTTGTTGGGTCACTCTGAAAAAGAAGAGGTAAGATATTGAGGTCAAGTGTTGTTAGGGAGAGGCTTAGAAGTTTTATGTGATGGCTTTCATTGCTGACAAAGAACTGGAAAATACTGGTGGCTTTTTTGATCCCAGTATGCCTCTGAGCTCCTGAGCCGTGCCAAAACTGAGGCCTCCAGGTTGATACAACTCTGTCAGTCCAGCAGCACAAGAGGCAGCCTTGCTTGGGTGGATATAGTGTAGGGATGAGTGGGGTGGAGAAACAGTCCAATTGTCCTTTGCTTTGGCGTTCTGGTCCTTGGCTGAAGCTGTGTTAGAATTTAAGGCTGACAAGTTTTGGGACATTTCATCTGCTTTCACCAGGAAGCCATCAGATGAGGAAGCCTGACTCAACAGCACTTCACAGAATCTGGCCCCTGTCCTAACTTCAGGTGAAACCTGACCCATGGTTGTTTTTTTGTTCCCTTATCTGTTTAGAAAAGTCTTTTGTTCCTTGTCTGACAGGTCTGTAGCTCTGCAAAGGTTGGAACTGGAGCAGGGGCAGCAATCAAACAAAAGGTGAACTATTAAACACCAAAGCAGAAGCTGAGAGATAAGACAGGATTAAAAGACAAACACAAAGCACATTATATCAACCATAGGTGGCATCTGACAGGATGGATGCCCAGCAGCAAGGTTCAAGATTGGGTCACAAATTCTAGTCTGAAGAAGATTGAGGGCTAAATGAGTGTTAAATACACTTAATCCAGAATTAATTTCTTGTAAATGTCCGTGTTTTCTGGAGAACAATTTTAATGTTTATGAAACTCATTCTTTCTCATTGTTTATACCATGTATGTATACCTTTTGTTACCTATATGTTTACATTTAAATTTTAGAAAGCTGCTTTATGTTTTCCTTCTTGTCTGATTTTGTAAAATGCTAAGGATCTTGTAGGTCTGGACCCTTTGTTTAACATTTCTGAAAGCTGACTGTCTACCTTCACATCCATGTGTACTGTGTCACAGTCTGCACTTACTTGACATAAGAAATAACTGAAGATTGGTTTTCCTCCCTTGTAATTCCTTTTACTGAGCCATGTGTTACTCTTGCTTTTGGACATTTTGTCATTAAATCTGCTTGATCATTTTTGTATTATCAAGAACTAAAATCTTTAACCTCTGGCAATTGCACTGATCATCAGTCAGTTTTTCTTAAATAAATAAAATCTGCCAGACATTTAAGTTGTACCATCATCTGCATGAGAGGCAGGTTGAATAGTCAGTCTGTTGTAGGCTTACTTGTCAACCCAGAACTAAACTCTGAACAAAGGGATATTACATTTTGTTTTCAGAATTCCTGGGAATATTTAGCCCTTGAAAAAAGTGCTCTTAGACCAAGTGTGGCATGGGATTTTCTGAATCTGGAAAATTGTTTCAGCCTTGTTATTTCAGTGTTCCTTTTACTTCGTATTCTTTGTAATGAAAAGTGACAGTTGTTTTACATACTGGAAAATCTTGCATGATTGGTCTCAGTTCGGTGTCTGCAGGAGGAATTTAAAATTACACTGCTTGCACATTAATGATGAAGTTCCCATGGCTTTTTAATGACATTTTACTTTAAATACAAAGATACTATGTTGGTGAACAGGATCACTACAGTTAATCCTAATGATAATGATCAGGTCATGTTTGTATTAATGTGATCTGTAATTAAAAACTACTGCTTTGTAATAGCAATTAAAACATTCCGTGAGTAATTAAATGCTGCTTCTTAAAGATTTTTCTTTTTTTTTGCATTTAATGAATGGCAGGCTGACAGTCAAGAGAACTGGTATTAAACAATTTCCTACAGATACTTGTCAGTTAAGTTTTCATGTCATAGTTGCCTTGCAGTTGCAGTGTTGGCTCTGCCCTTTCCCTGCAGATTGAGCTGTGTAACTGCAGTTTTACTCCTCGATGCAATGGGTGGGCTATTTCTGTGCTCAGACTTAGTTCTTACCAGACTTCATGCATGTTTTTTTCTGGTGTTGGATATTCTTTATTTCACCACTCTCCCCTGCTCTGCCTCCCCGAATGAGGGAAGTGGAAATAGATGCACTTCCCTGCTTTGGTTATGACTACTTAGCTTCAATTGCCCCCTGTTAAAAGAGCCTCATTCCTGCAGCAGTGGCCCTTGAGGGATCTCTGCTCTTGTGGTGGATCCCATGTGCTTGGGATCCATGTGCTCCAGCTTAGGTGCTTCCTTCAGTGAACTGAATCCCATGAAACTTCATTGAGTTCCTAAATGGAGAGATAGTGAGGAGACTGATCATAGCACAGAGACACCTCCTGTTGTTTTATTGGCTTCTTTTAAATCCCACCCTTTTGCCCAGTCCGCACTGTGTGCGCTGCTCTGCACATGGCTTGCACAAAACTACCACACAGTTTGTGGTAAAAGTATTTTTGTGCAATAAAAGCAGTGGAGTAAGGAGCAAGTTTCTCATGCAATGTTATCCTGTTTGTCGTTACTGGTTCTTTGCTAAGCAGTCGTACATACTTGTTTAGTACATACTTGGAGGCAGTTTCCATTTGGTAGATGTGTTCAGAGCTTCAGAAATTTCTGTGCCAGCCAGTTCACGATGTACCTGGAAATATATTGTAAAGAACTATTAGTTCTTTATAGTAGGTTGCATTAAAATACTGGCATTGCATAGAAGAATTAGCATTGCAAGGAATTCTGTTGCTCAGTACAGTTAAAAACATGTATTTAATTCACTTCTTTGCTTTCTGCCTATGCATTTTTATTGGTGATAAGGAAGACTCTAGCTTTAAATTAAAAAAAAAAAAAAGAAAAAACCCCACGCTGTTTTACTACAGCAATTGCTATTTATGATTTAAGGAACAATCCATGATTAGCATCTTTGAAGGGGCTGAATGATATTGCTGGATCACCTGTTGATGTGGGGTTTGTCCAGGTGAGGCATAGGCAGCAGATGTTGTGTATCAGGCTGTATCCTATGCAGACACTGTACACATACAGCCAGTCTTGCTGCTGGCTGTTGGAGCTTTCATGGCAGTGGGTTGTAGCTTATGATCTAGATTTGCTCCAAGTTCAGTCACTGACCCACCAGTGAAGACTGTCGTGTATTTTCTGGGCAGGACTTGTGCTCTGACATGCTGGATCTGTGTGGGGATGGTGTGGCCTGCCAGCAGTGAGACTTTCTCCTGCCCATTGACTTCTCCTTGGGGACTGCCAGAATTTCACCTTTATCTGTAAAACCAGCTCTGAAGTAATACATTTACATATGGGAACAGTCTTGTTGACTGTACAGAACAGAGGAATTTGTGTTTATAGATGTTGTGTAACATTGTAATTGTCATTCTCTCTTTTCTTGGACAATTGATGGCAGATAAGATAAATAGGGGGTTTTCTGCACTACTGTCTTGCTGCAATATTCTATGTCAGTGGGGACTTTTGGCCAACTAGCCCACATTTATTCACAAACTGGGAAAGAAAAAATAATTCAAGTGACTCTTTACTTATATTAATCACTTCTATAAAATTATCACAAACCACTTGTTTACTGGGAGCAGCCCAGTTCATGCGCTCGGTCAGAAAGTTGAGGGTGATAACCATCTCGTTGCTTTTTCCAAGACATTAATTATCTTAAAGATTTCAACACAAAGAGAAAATGTTGCCTAATAGATTCTTTACTCTGCTCTTTTTGAAGTTCCTTGAGCAACTCCAGGAGCCAATAATAGCTCATGTACATTTTAACAGTCATTCAAAGCCTCTGCTTTCAGAGGAATGTAAAATTTATTTGTGCATAAACTGAGAATCTGGGCCATAGCCATAGCTGCTCGTTGTTTCTTCTTGATGAAGGCTTTTGCTATTATAAAGGACAACACAGGAATTAAACTAAGGGAAAATGACAGCTCGCTCTTGGCTTTCATTGCAGTGAAATGCATCCTTTCACATCAGGATTTACAGCAGGTTTCAGCTTGCATCACACTTCTTCAAATCTGCTCGGCTAATATAATTTGATGCTAATAAAGAATAATAAAGGGCAACACTTTCAGATCGGTTGACAATAATCAGTGTTCCTGCCTTTGGAAGCGACAGGAGTCCAGAGCCTCTGTTCCCGGTGGAGCCACCCGGTATGGAGAGCGCTGACCGCCGGTACCGCCGCGCTCTGAATTCCAATGCGGTACCTGCTGGGAAAGCTCATCTCCGGCTGTTTGTTTCTTTTGTGTCAGAGGGTTTTCTTCCTCCTTCCTGTTTGCCGTTCAGCTCATTGCTGGGCTGCATTGATATTCCGGCCAGCTCGGGCTTGAGCGAACATTTCCGTGCCATCCCGCTTGTGCCCGGGGTTTGCCCGGCGTGGAGGAGCTGGCAAAAGCCTGTGTTTCGGCATCTTTCCCGTGCTTGTTCTCTTCAGACTCCCCGGGGTCCAAAAAGCGAATTGTGTGCGATCTGTCACCTCAAGGGGCTTTTCCAGCAAAGTGTTGAGGCGGCCGTGGGTTTTGCAGGCTGCTTCCATGGGAAGGGATCTGCTGCCTGCAGAAGTGCACGAGACCCGAAGTCTGGAAACTTGGTGAATTTGCATCTCTCGCAGCAGCATTATGTCACTGAGAGGCAGTAGGTAATCAGACAAAAGAGGGCCAAAATCTGCAAACTGACTGTACTTTATCTGCTCCCATCACTAAAGGGACATGGGGTCTGTACATCTCTCCTTGATATTGCTTCATGAAGAGCTGTGGATATATTTGTCCTTAAAAACCATGGATTAGAAGCTGTTATTTTCAAATCTGTAATACCAATAGTTCCCTTATTTCTAGGAACTAGTTGTGATTTCTGGCAGTGCCCTCATCTTTGCAGTTTATGCATCCTAAATAAGATTTTAGATAGAGATTTTCTTCATTTCAAACCATTGAAAATACTACTCTGCTGAAGCATTATTATTATGTTGGTGAACATCTAGCATTATAATTGTCAGGTGTCACTTTGATACTTAGACTTGTTGGCATAGTAAAATTACTAATGGAAAATACATATTTTGGAATATACACATAGCATGATGTATGAGCCATCATTGTGCTGTCTCTGCAAATGAAACTGTTCTGGCAATCAGAAATTTCTCAGAACAGTTTCTTTCTAAAGGGTGTATTACTGTAGTAGTATGTGCACCACGGTAGCTGTAGATTATTGAATATTCTTCTGAAAGAGAACTCTCCTCTGTGTATAAAAGACCAAATTATGTCCTACACACCAGGCTTGAGATATGAAAATGGAGGAGAGGCTGTGACTGAGTTTCCCATTGGTCCCAGGAGAATGTGTGGAGTCACTATCAGCTTGTCACTGGAACCAGGGTACTGACTGAAAGGTATCTCTGCTTTTCACCCTCTCACGGTGCTTCGTGGGAATTGATGAGTGATGCAAAATCAAGAAAAAAAATCCAGATGCCCCATGCAACTGGTTAGAAAGCCAAAGGTGGTAACTTCATCCTGCAAGTTCTGCTGCCTGTTTAATTCCAGTTAAGTGGAAATAATGCCACTGTTGAGTATTGCCAGCGTTATAACCCCTCGCAGTGTGTTTTGGACTAGTACTGATGCTATAGAAGGCAATTTATCAAAATCTCTGATAAATCTGTAAACATTCATGCGATACCAATTTGTAGATGGAAATTTAAAGTTTGCAGTCTCACTTTACATTATTTGTTGTTTTAGAATAGAAAAATATGACAGAAGACAATTTTGACCCTGTATGACAGACCAGGATCATAGGATGGAGGACTGAGTATAAACTCTAAAACTTGCCCAAGAGTTAGGGAAGGCTACAGCAGAGCAACTGGAGAGTGCCCAGAGCCAGGCCTGAAGGAGGATGTTCCTTGTACTGGTGTGTTCTGCCATGGAACAGCACTGTGTGAGCCTGTCCCTGCAAAGACATTGGGCTCACTGTCAGTGATGGGTCAATAGTCATGATGCAAAGGAAGACATTGCAGGTTTATTGCATCCAAGAAGTTATTGAATTATGTGTCTATCAAGAAGATACAAGCATAATAGGATTTGAGTTTCCACATGCTTTCAGAAGAAGTTGATATCCTTCCTTAAGGTCTCTGGGGTAAAGTTTATTTTAGATCACATGAAAAACTGCTGATTGTAAATAAACCTTTGGCATAGTTGCAAGGTCAGGGATTGCCCTTAGAAGGAAGCATTTTTGTGGTGTTCTAACATAATGATGTTAGTTAAAACAATGGAGTATATTCTGATTTGATTTTTCTGCATGGCATCATCTGTGAAGTGACAAAGTTAACATTATGTTTTGCTGTCCATCTGGTTGTGTTTGTTGAGGATGTGTATATGCTGGGATGTGATCATTGACTGTGTGTGGAGTGATTCCTTGTTTCAGACATAATTATAACTGAGAAGTTATGGAAATATGACCTTTGTTAAACATAGTGTAATTACAAATCACTGTTTTGACAGCACTGTGCTTACAGCATGAGAGGAAAGCTGTTTTGTGGCTAAAGAAAGTTGGGCACTATGCAGTCTGGTGTTTGGCTCAAATGTAGTCAGCATGTTTAGTGCGGTACAGAAAAAGGCTTTTAGTCTCCAAAATAGGTATCTAGTCAACTAAGGGTGGAGAGCAGTTTCCTGGAAAACTTTTAGATGTCTTCTCTGAATGTATATATTCTTCACAATCTTTGCTGAAGCCAATAAAATGACGAGTTTTTGAACTTGAGGTGCTTTTTTTTTTGTGTGTGTGTCAGAAATCTGTATTCTGTTACATCTTTGAATCTCAGATCTCTGTCATGTTTCATCATTTTGTTAAAGCTGCTCATTTGTATAGCTCTTAATGAACACATTTGGAAGAACTGAGAATGCAGTACCATGTACAGAACCCTTGCTGAGTGCAGGTCCTGGGCTGATTTTTCAGGAAGGGCAAACTGCTGATAAGGTAGCTAAGGAGGTAGGTGGCAGGGCCCGTAATAATATCCTTTGGCTTCTTCAATTTTTATTCTATTGATGTAACTAACTGGTCTTGGAGAGGAACTTTCTGTGAAGGTCCAAACCAGTATCTTAAACCTCTTTTTACCAAGTTGCATTGTCATGGGTCTGGGCATCTGCCCCATGGCCAAGAGGACAGGGCACCTTGCAGGATTAACATCTACACCTAAGCTTTCAATTTACGGAGAAAACCTAATTTTTTTTTCTTTTTAAATCATCTTCTAGCAGTGCCTGGCACACATCCATGAAACTGTAGGAATTATGCCAGTTTATATATGCAGAAGATTTGGCTGTTGGGTTTGAACCATGTGTGGTTTTGACAGGAGAGTGAATTTTCCTGCTGCTCAGGGCAGGGCTGCTGCAGGACACCCTGCCCACCCCAGTCACTGCTCCAGCAGCACGGCAGGGATGGCTGAGGCACAGGTGCACAGAGAGCTGTGGAACAGCTCTGGCACAACTTGTGAGGACAGTGACCTTGAGGCAGAGGCAGGCCTTGGAAAAAGAGGGAAAAAAAGGCAGGCTTTCCATCCTGCCATCTCTCTGTTCAGGAGCATGGACAGGGAACAGAAGAATTGGTTGGAGGTAATGTGGCCACCCATCCCTCGCAGTCCATAGGGTCCAGTAGCAGAGCTCTCCACATGCATGAAAAGGTCTCTTTGACTTGTTTTGAATAGCAGACACAAATAATACATTTGGGCCCCATGATATCAAACATCGTGTTGCCACATATCCAGCACTGGGTAACTGTGGCTCCTCTGCAGTCCCTCTGCACTAAGCACACGTATGGAAATGTTTATCTTTCAGTCTCACCCAAAATGAGAGGAAACGTGGAGGCCTTTCATTTCTGTGTGATTGGTTCAAAGACTCCTTGTGGTACTGGTGAAAAAAGATGTGAATGAATCTATTTCTTTTAGTGCTACTCATATTAATAGGCTTTGCTCTTCTTGCTTGTTGTATTGTAATTCTGATTTAACAACATTTATCAGTATAAGATCACTGCAGGGTCTTTAATGATTATAGTTGTTCTAGCTGATAGTCTGAGACTATTAAATAAGGTCCAATTACTTCCCATTTATTTCTGTTGTTTTTTCTCTCCAAGTAACAAAATGTAATCCTCAAGTTCATTATTATTCTTTGCATTGTATTATTCTAAATAGATTTTCTACCTAATTAAGGCTGAATACGTTTGTGCTAAACTGACCGTATTTTACGAGGATGTTTTCATTTGTATGTGAGGGCGTCTTTGGTTTCTACCATCCATATTTTAATTATGTTTAATTTCTATAGCTGCCAGAGACCCTGTTGTGTGTCTTAGCAATTCACCCTGGGCTGCTCAAGATTGTTTAGATTGGAGTTGGTATAGGCCTCCTGATGAAGTTAGTTGGAATCTAGTTAATAACAAGTCATGAGGAAGCTATTTCAAGTGTTTACTTCTGCTCTGAAAGATATAAAATCTATATCGGCTGAATTTTGAATGAAAGAAATGGAGATGAAAGCAGAGGAACTCAG
This sequence comes from Calyptomena viridis, assembly GCA_013390005.1. Taxonomy (NCBI): domain Eukaryota; kingdom Metazoa; phylum Chordata; class Aves; order Passeriformes; family Eurylaimidae; genus Calyptomena; species Calyptomena viridis. The sequence continues at coordinate 152,637 of WEIV01025262.1, read as the reverse complement.
TTCAGATTAGCCATGTTATTTTTTTATGGGGTGGGTCACTAAGAGAGGAAGATAAAAAGAAAAAAAAGAACATGTTGGCTCGTAATGGGTATTCAGTGTGGTTATTGTGTCCATATTCTATATATTCAAATGATTGATCTTTATTCCAGATATTGTTCTGTATTATTTATTTACATACTATTTCTTTGGGGCTCCTTTGTCAAATAATGAAGCAGTACAACTTGATGATAAATAAAAACACAGAACATTTCACATTTTCCTTTCAGCATTAGGATAGCCATCAGGAAAAAGAGCTATGTAGATATACCTGTCTTGATCTTACCTGCTGAACTGCTGTCCCATGCCCAGAAGGTGTCTTTGTGCAAGCCCAAGGCCCAGCCCTGTGCAGACATGGGAGCTGTGCCATTGCCTGGGTGAACACTTCTCAGGAAGGAGTGAGAACAGCACAAGCAGCCTTATCTATGCCTGTTAACAAGTTGTGGGGCATTAGTATCTGCTTTTCATCTGTCTGAGGGTCCTGTGCAAAGACCATAAAGTAATAGACATTAATATAAAGAGTCCCTGAAGTACCTTTCCCTTGAGAAAGGGCTGACTGCTTTGTCAGCTCCTTTGTGTCTTTGTTGGAAGGAGTGTGAGATCCACCTTCTCTTGGGAAGCAGCTGTAGGAATATAAACCTCCAGAGTTTTCCTGAGCTCCCTCAGAAGGTGCATTTTGCACTGTCAGGCCAGTCCTCCTTCATCTCTTTCCTCGTTTTGTGGTGAATTCTGTTTATAGATGTGGTTAAGCTGAAATGAATCCAGGAGGCTTAATAAAGCTGGTAAATGTTCCAGGACAGTTGCTCAAATGAACAGTCTTTTGAGGGCTTGTTCCCCTGGGAATGGAAGAATGTGTTGTGTCATGTGTTCCCTTGCCTGCACCCAGGCAGAGCTAAACATGCTGCAACGCAGAGGTGGAAACCATTAAAATGTGTGTACAGGCAAAAAATCCTGCCCAAACTCAGTGAGTGTTGCTGTTCCTGTTGGTGAATTGGACTGGAAGGGACCTTTGCCAAGAGAAGGGCTTGTGCATGGAGTCTTAATGAGATTGAGTGTCACTTGAAAGGGAACAATATGTGTAAAGTGGGGGCAGTTATTGGTTATAAATCAAGTTCTGTTACAGATTGAATAAATTTGATTAGTCTGTAGTATCTAAGTACAAACTTCCCTGAGAAGTTTAAATTACCTGAAAACAAAGTGGTCAGTTTTGGAAGCGCTATGGATATGTGCTTTCACAGCTCCCTCTAGCAGCATTCCAAACCTTTTAATAACAAGATGAACATTTGAAATTACTGTGATACAATATGGCTTTTCATACAGTTACCGGGCTAAACTGGAACAAATGTGAAAATCTGTTTGGTCTCTTGAGGGATGCAATATTATTTTACTCCCTAATCTGAATCACTCTGAAAGTAAGTCACATGTTAGCAAGAAACAGAAAAACTCTTTTGAGAAAAGCAGCCAAAGTTTTGAAGTTGTTTTCATTCGGTTTCAAACCAGAACATCTTTCTTCAATGCATGTATGCAAAAAGGGATAAAAGCATCATCTACTAATGATGTTTTTATGATGCTATTTTTAGTGTTTTGGAACACACTGCTGAAATTGATTTTAAGAAAAAATAAAAATGGATGGCAATGTTTTTGGAAAAGAAGGGAAAAGTAATCCTCCAGACAATCACCACTGCAGATGTTCCAGTGCAGGGTCCCCTGTGCACTTTGTGGTGGTCCATCTGTTACTCTGCAGTCTTGAAACACAAATATTGCAGTGGTTTTGGGCTAGCTGTGCCTGTAAGTATCTGTTAGGGCTGAACCTGAGGGACTTGTGCTTTTTCAAGTGTCAGAATCCCCCTTTTAAACCAAACAATTACTTTTTCTCATAATCCATTTATGTAACAGAAAGCACTGTGTTTGAACTAATTACATCTTTCATCTTTACCAGCTTGCAAATCAGTAAACTTGTTTTTACCTTTTGCATCTCTCTTTTTAATGAATTGTATTTCTCACAAAATGTTTCTCACAAGTCTTCAGCCACTGACGATTAAAGTACAATGTACTTATTACACAAAATGGAAAAACATATGGAAAAGTATAACTCCGTTAACATCTGCTGCCTTTCCTCCATCTGCTGTCTTTGGCCGTGCTTTTGTTCAAACCTGCCAAAAATACTCGTTTTCCAAGGGTCTCATGGCACATGAACCACATCTTCACTCAAAGTTCCGAATTTCTTGTTTTGAAGTTGTGGCAGGTTGTCTGCTCTACATCCATGTGGCTGCACTGCTGATTCAAGTGCGGTGGTGGTTTTGTAGTTTGAAAGGTATGGATGTGGTAGGACAGGTGACAATAGGGTGAGATCTGTATCCACAGTTCATTTTGTACTGACAGGGTTCTACCCCAACTGGGACAACACCTTCCAGTGGCCTTCTGAGCCACTGAAATGAGGACGTGAAGTTGAGCGCAGGAGGTGAGACCTGCCGTGGTGCTCAGCCTCTGGATCGTGGTGGGCTGCAGCAGGTGAGGTGCCTGAAGCCCCTGTACCAGCAGTGTGAGCCCCACACATTTGATCTTTGTGAGGAATGGGCTCTCTGACAGTGGGAGAGAGGGTCTAACTCATTCTCCTGCCTGGCTTAAAATGCTCTTCTTTCACTTTTTGTTTTTCCCTTAATTGTCATTCAGATGGTGACCATCGTTCTGTATGGATTTAGCAGAACATTTAGACAATTCCAGGCATATGCCCCGTGGTTTTACTTTACAGTGATGGAGAAAGATGTTTTTTCTTGGACTGTTGCAGAAAAGGACAACTGAGTGAAGCTGCTTCCCAGGGTGGCTTTGGGAACCTGCCATGGGGCTGAATTTGCCATGCTCTTAAGTTTGGCAGCCTGTAGCTGCCTGTGGAATGGGTGATCTGAAAAGTTTCTTTGGCCATGTGCCAAGGGACATGGGTGCCCAGCTGTTTCAAAATAAAGGGGATGAAATCAGATTTTGAGCCCACTGAAGCATATGGAGTATTTATAATTTCTGTTCTTGTTCTCAAGACAATAGTGTAAAGTTTGTAGTTCTAGGGGAAAAAGGTTTTGATTTCAAGTAAGAAATAGTCCTCAAATGCACAAAGGCAAGATCGGGAAAGATTTAATCCAGGAGCAGTCCTTGCTTGTAGGAATGCCATCCTCTGACTCCTCTGGCAATTGGAAGGTGTCGTCCTTGAAAAATTAACAAGCACTACAAAATCATATGTCACAGAGCTGTGATTAATATTGAATAGAAACTTGTTTTAATTATCTTCTCATAGTGCCATTAAGATTCTTCTTGGTCACAGGACAGGTGAAACAGATAAAAGCTGGCCAGGTCTCTTTGAGGCTTTGACACATGATGCAGATTTTGAAACTGTTCCCCACATCCTGGAGCTGTGAACTGGTTTGGGTCCTGCAGCCTCACAGCTCATTCCAGCAAAGCAACAAGTGCCTGCACCAGGTCTGGGGGCCTCAGTCGTGTGTGATCCTGCATGAGTGCCCAGTCATTGCATATTTTTATATGAGGTCAATAATTGTAACATACTTTATTATGTGACAGGAGGAAAAATATGTAGTTTTTTATAGTACAAGTGTTCGATTTATACCTGACCCTCAAGGCCAGCATGTCCAGTCCTTTATATTGAGAGGAAGGTCTGTGTGTTTTATTGTTGTTCAGTGTATGCACGTGCATATTTCGGTTTTGTTTTGCTGTGTCTTTAAGGTACCAAGTTTTGCCAAGGGAAGAATATGAGAATATGTTCTCAGTACAAAAACACAGCAAATCCTGCTGTGCAGAAGAGAAGATCAGGTGTCAGATAAACTGGAACTGTGAACATTTGCCATTCAGGGCTTGATTGCACATGGTCCATCCATCTATGTAATATTTATAATGGACTTTGTTGATGCAGAAATCATACAATGAATAACTTTTCCTGAGAAGGGAGCATTTTCTTATTGTCAGGAAGAAATGCTCTGCACAATGCAATGAACACCTCTCACAGATAAATGCAAGCTCTTATTGTGTGCCTTTGTGAACTGATTAGGGTTTTCGTTAACTTTCCTCACAAAGCCTCTACAAAAGAAGCCTTCTGGCAGCACTGTGTTTCTGCAGGTGTGTAGCAGGTGATGCTGAAGCAGTGCCCAACTGCATGGTGTGGGCTCTTTCCCTTGGCTTGGGTGTCCCGAGTTGGATCCCTCAGCCACACGCAGTGTGTGTGCCCTTGCTGTCTGCAGAGCTGCACATCAGTCTGCTGCTCTTTGGGTCTCTGCTGATTTAAATGCATGTTAGGTTATCTCTTGGAAAGCATATTTGAAATGGGTCTGGTATTGGCTTTATGCATATTGCAAAACTTGACAGTCATATTGCCTAATCCAGGCTGTTGGCGGCTGCACTCCTTCAGGGGCAGTCAGAAACCGTGCAAGTTGGCACCTACTGGCTTTGTAGTGTATTCTGGTCTTACAGCAGGACATCCCACAGAGAACATGCTGGGGTTTTGGAGTTTTCCTTCAGCCAGTATTGCAGCCATAGCTTTTAACCTCCTGCATTTAGCACACAGGATACAGAACTGTACCTGAAATATTACATGAGAATTTGTGACCTAGATTATCTAAACTGGGCAATTCCAAATTCATGTTTATGCTTGAATGTGCTTAACTTGGATGCAAATATAGTTGACAGATGCAAATAAAAAATGTATGGGGAGAGGCAGTCTGCAAGTATGTAACCTTCCCTGCCTGGGCTGGTGTGGGTTGTACTTGCAAAAGCCTCTGAAAGTGTTAACAGACTGTCATTAAAATCCATTTGTCATTACAAACGGCTGTAAAGTTCTTCCAAATTCTCTGTATTTTTGCTAGGTGGAGTGAGCAGCAGCTGCACTTGTTGGGTCTGTAGTAGGTGACAGCAGCAATTTATTCCATGGCTTTCTCAGTAGATTGCAAAGTCTCTGCAGAAACACAAGCTTTCCTTCCTGAGATAGATGGGACTTTGAATTCAGTCAAACTCACAGTGCCTAAGCCCCAGACCCTCAATCACTGTAGATATAGTGGCTAATATACCTAAGAGCATATGTTGTGTCTGACAGACTTTAATAAAACACGTTAAAGTTGCAGTTTGGAGAATTAAGATGTGTGTGTTCAACGAACAGCAGAATTTGGAGCAGAATTCAAATTCTCTCCTTATGTAAAATGGCTCTGAGCTTAAAATGTTATTTTTGCATTAATGTTATAATATTATTTTTAGCATCAATGGCAATCAGTATGTAATTGGCAGTGATCTCATGCACACTCTGGGTACAGACTGTTCTTTCCCAGTTTCAGAGTATTTGCTTGTTATTGCTGAATTGCAGCATGCACAGGCTCAGGAGAGGCCCCACAGTCATTAAAACTCTCCCTGCCAGGGCTCTTGCCATTGAGTACTCAGCAGTTAACCTCTCTGTGTATCTTCTGAGAAGCCAATAAAGCTAGGACAGAAAATTTCTGTTCATGGAAATCCTTCTTTTAGACCTGTGTTCTGATAGACATCCACAGTGTCACACTTCGTCTTTGAATTACGGTGCTACAAAGTGATGAAAACTTTCCAGAGGTTCTTTATAGCACCTTCTAGTACCTAAGGGGACTACAGAAAAGCTGGAGAGGGACTCCTTACAAGGGCATGGAGTTATAGGACAAAGGGGAATGGCTTTAAACTGAGAGAAGGTAGAACTGTAGGAGAGGCATAGTTTAAATACATATTCTTGTATGACACGTGTCGTGACACCTGTAGTTCTAATTAACAGGGTAGCCTCTCAAATGAGTTGACTTTGGATAGAGTCTCCTCTGATCTATGTCTATAGAATAGACATAGAATTATGTCAGAGAATTGTCAGACAGAGAATTATTCTATCTCAAAGACCAATATGATGCTTTCCCTAACATCTTTTTTGTGTGTTCTATGGAGATTAAGTCTATACAACTAGAAAAAATAGCAGTGTTAGATGTTGGTTTGAAGTTGCTGCATTCATCTTTGACTATGGATACATACAGGCTGTATTAATAGACTCTGCTTCTCATTTGGTGCTGGTATAGCCTTCCATTTTTTCAGTGATTTGCAAGCACAGACATAAGAAAGTAGTACTAACAAATAGCGAGATAAAAATTGAGAAAAATTATGATTCAGACAGTGAACCCTCAGACATACATCCCACAGTACTGTCAGAACTAGGATTGCCTGGTTTCCAGATCATCTTTCTGTGAGATGACTTTGTCCTGTCTTGAATGTCTCAGACATCCATGGCAAAGTCTGCAATTAATACAGCACTGTAAAAATAAAATACTGCAGAGCAAGTAAAACCCATCTTCCTGTAGCCAGCTGAAAACCAGATGTGCTGCTTTTGTTTGTACCCCTTGACTTCACAGATGAACACAACTTACTGTCAGCAGCTGCTGCTGTTCTAAGCTCGGAGTGCTGAGTTTCATTTCCTCTGCACTGCAAATGTGTATGTTCTACTGACACATATGGAGCCTATCTTGAAATCATTGTACTGTAAAAATCACGCTTGGCTTTGGTGACGGCAGTTGAGAGAGAAATGCAGATTAAAGGTGGGCGGAGATTTCTGGTTTTGTGGCATTTAACACTTGCACCAACAGGTGTGAGATTGCATGAGGCTGGATTTGGCTGTCCACCTGGGCTATTCTTACATGTTAGATGTCTTTATTTTTCAGTGCATATCTATGGCTCTTGGTTTTACAGTTGTTGTACAGACCCTTCTTTATTTTTAGTCCCTGCTTCTCCCAAAGAGATGTCCCTGTAGACAGTGGGTGTTCTCTGTGAGGAGGTTTTGTGGTGTTTGCTGTCCCTGCAGGCAGGGAAGAGTTACAGCCAAGCTTCGTTTTGTGTCTGCCTTTGAAGCATTTAGAATTCATTTGTTTTTTCAGACTCCAGCATGTAGACTTGGAAAAGATTTCCCAGAGGGGGCAAAGTACTTGAAGGAGGAAAGCAGTTTAAAGAGGTGAACTGCACACCAGCAAATCTGCTGTTTGCTTTGCTTTTCTCTCCTGAGGTTTCATCAGAGCTTTCTACCGTTCTGTGCCAGTGTAGCATCAGCCAGGTGGGATCACTGCCTCAGCACCCGGAGCTGCAGCCTCTGGCAGTCCCAGGAAAGCTGCACGGTTTGCTCAGCACTTGTGGGCCCAGGGGTGGGTAATATGGAGAGTAAAGATCCCCACTGAAACATCACTGTAGGTTTTATGTCAGATGCTGTTTGAAACAACAAAGAGCCCAGAGGGGTTTGGATGGGGCAGGAGGGCAGAGTGTGGGCAGGGCTGTGCACTCCTCAGGACATGGAAGGTGAGTGCCTGTTACTCTGGTTCAGGCCAGTGTCTCATTTGTGGGTAATAATTACCATGAAAAACCAACAGTGAACATCTCTCCCTTCCTTTCTCCTTTATCAACATGCATGAGTAGGATTTTATTTTTTTTTTCAATTTTAAGACAAAAATCATTTAGCAATGGTCAATCTGTGAGAGGGAATGTTGCCAAGATATGTAGAAATATCCTGTCATGGCATTGCCTTAGAGACCTTAGAAAGAGTTTATTGAAGAGGACAGAATTGGGCTTTTCCTTTGAAGATCTACTGGAGATACAGAACATGTGAAAGTAAATTTTTATTTCTTTATTCTTTATTTAGTTTGGTCATTCATGGGAATGAAGGCTGCCTTTAACCTGGTTTTTGTTTTGATTTCTTTGGTGGCCAAGAGGTGCAGCAAAGCTGGGGAAGGGTCTGGAGCACAAGCCTGATGAGGAGCAGCTGGGGGAGTTGGAATTCTTTAGCCTGGAGAAAAGGAGGCTCAGGGGAGACCTTATGGCTCTCTACAACAACCTGAAAGGAGAGTGTAGCCAGGTGGGGATTGGTTTTGTCTTCCAGGTAACAAGCAACTGGACAAGAAGAAACGACCTTAAGTTGTGCTAGGGAAAGTTTAGATTGGATATTAGTAAAAATTTTTTCATGGAAAGGGTTGTCAGGTGTTGGAACAGGCTGCCCAAGGAAGGGGTGGAGTCACCATCCCTGGGGGGAATTTAAAAAGTATGTCGATGTGGCACTTGTGGACATGGTGGACTTGGCAGTGCTCAATTAATGGTTGGACTTCATAATCTTAAAGGTCTTTTTCGACTTAATTGAGTCTGTGATTCTATGTAAAATGCTATTCTTTTCTTCTTAAAGAAAAAGAAGCCAGAAAACAGAATTTGATTTCACGTGTGCCCTTAAAAATTAGAATCTTTTTTTTTAAAGACTTTCTCACCAAACTGGAAATACTTTGTTTGGATTTTGGTTTGTGAGTTGTCTATCTGATTGTTTTTTGGTTTTTTTTTTTTAAACTCCTCTGTATTCCTCTGTGTTGGACAACTAAAGCTAGTTGCAAACTGGACATATTCATGGAGAGAGAATCACTTCATTCACTCACAAAACAACATCTTCTAATGAATAAACTATTCAAACATTTCTTATTGCTGAGCTGCAGATGTCAACTGATACTGACTCCTTGCATGGCCTTGGATAAGTCATTATCTCCCTCTCTTTTCTCTACAAACCCTGACTGTTAAATAGCTCCTCCCAGAAGAGGTGTGAGGAACAATTAACTCATGCTGATAAAATATTTTGAATACAAAATGTCTTTCACAGGTTCCTAAAGATGCTACCATCAGTCATACTTAGTGATTCTGTCATTTCCCAGCCTCTGATTTTTGGTTAGGTCTTCCACAAGTGGAAAGAAAACAAGACAGACTCAAAAAGTCTTATCAAGATTTATACTCCTGTCTTCAGATGTTTAAATAACAATTAGTCATTGATTTCATCTGTTACTGATCAGTTTTGGGAATGGAGATATTTCCTTGTCTACAGGTCTAAAAATTGTGTCCCCACTAGCCCAGGGACTATTTTCCATGGTTGGAGCAAAGGCAGCTCAACCTCACCCACCCCTGGCTATCAGACAGTGTCCCATTTGATAGTGATATACATGTGTAAGTGCCTCCTGATTCTGTCCTAGCCTTTTCTAGAGCAAATTGCTGTGTCCTCTGCTCTCTCTCGGACTCTGTGTTAATCCTCCCTTTTGTTTGCTGTTGTAAACAAACTGTGCTGTTGATGAGCAAGGAAGAGTTCCCATGGTACTAGGTCTCCACATATCACAGGGGTGAAATTGTGAAGCAAAGTGTTATTCTGCTGCAGACAAATATTTTACGTGGTCTGTATCTTTTCCTTTATATGATGTATTTTAAATACTGCAACGTTATGGGCAGTGTATTTAGCTGCTCACACAGGGCTTGTTGCTGCCACAGCTTCCCACCTGCAGGAAGCCTGCAGTGCACTCCATGGGAACACTTCTCCACAGTTCTAGTTCGTAGAAACTCAAAAAAAAAAAAAAAAAAAAGGGCAAAATTAGGAGGGGTTTGGCGTTTGGTTTGTAGGAAAGTTACTTCACTGAAAGAAGCTCAGGCTGTAGTCAGGTGGTACTTTATGCAGAGGAATAAGGCAGTTCCTGAGATACCAAAACTGAGATGCCACATGGAGTGAAGGAAAGCATTGAAGGACCTGTTGTCACTCCCTTGAAACCTGTGTTGGTTTTGTCATTGATATTTAATGGTGTCAGGGTGAAATGTCTGGTTAATCACTGCTCACAAACCTGTGTAAAACCTCCCTGCTCCATCTGAGGTGGGGTTGGACTCTGGCCCAGTGAGGAAGGGGGTGCCAGTGCAGAGGCCTCTTAGCTCCGTCTTTCTTCCATGAACCCTAATGTAGGGATATTTTGCAGTATGTTGCATTGTAATTGATTTATATTTTCATGTAAGAAATGCTTGTAATGCATGGGATATGACTATTTTAGTAAGATGAGTATAATTTTTCTCCCCATTTATAGGATGGCTATTTTTCCCACCGACCGAAAGAGAAAACGCGAACAGACAGCAATAATGAAAATTCTGTCCCCAAGGACTTTGAAACTATTGATAACAGTAACTTTGCTCCCAGGACTCAGAGGCAAAAACACCAGTCTGAGCTGGTGAAAAAACCCCTTAGCAAGCAAAAGGAGCATTTGAGAAAGAAACTGGAAGAGGAAAAGAAGGAGAATTTGCTGCTGGGGAAGAACTCCAATGAGGTGGTGCAATTCAGTGATCATCCTGGAAAAAACAGCAGCAGCAGCAACAACAACAATCTGAAGGAGATTGACAGGTCTCCCAAAGAGCATCATTTAAAAAAAATTGAAAACAGCTCCCCTGAACTGAAATACGACCAACCACCAAAGTGTGAGGTCACAGGCAAAGAGGCAATCTCAGCCATGTCCCGCTCTAAATCTAAGCAGTGTCGCCAGGAGATCGCAGATGTGTATTGTCAGCACAAGCATGGGAACCTGATGCCGGAGAAGGTGACGCGTTTCTGTGCACTGGAGGGTAAGTTGGAGGGTAGATGGTGAAGGAGAAACAACACAGTATCTCGGGGGAAGGATTCTATATCTATATTCTATATCTATATCTGAAATGGCCTTCTGATGACAAAAATGGCTTTGTTGCAGGAATGCGTAATGTTCTTAGTCCATGAAAATGAGCGGGGATTTGGGGATGTTTTAAGCAGGGAGTCGTATGGGTGTCACGAGATCCAGGTGGATTCCTGTAGAATTTCTTTTCACTTCCACCAGATTTTTATTGCATGATGTGATATAGGTGTTCCGCTGCTACTCCTGTTTCTTTTAGTTCTTAATCTACAGACACAGAGAGACATAGTCTAAGTCCTATTATTCTGTGCAGAAGTTGTGTGCTTTTTGGTCATCAGGGTACAGCCATTATGAATTTTGGTGCTTTATGCTAACCAATAAATTAGTAGCATTGCTGTTTATGGCCATATGGATATATTTCTGGCACAGTGGAGTCCTAAGGATTTAAATATCCCAGGTAATTATCAGAAATATAGTAAAAAAAAATCCCAAAGCATGGGGGAAATGCAATTTTGTGGCTGACTTGTATTTTTAATGTTCTTGAATCAGCAAAAGTTATTTTCAAAATCACTGCGGTCGAGAGTCAGTTACCTCTGCTGACCTAAGCCAAGCTTTGATTTGTTGCTTTTGGTTTCTCCGTGCCATCAGATCAGAAATTACCTCTCAGTTTGCTGTCAGTTTGCATTTCTGAGCTGACCTTTTCCTACTTTTCAAAGACTGCTTCCTGTGCCACCATTCATCAAGTGATAAGCTCCCCATAGAGTAAAGTGGCTTTAAAAAAGAAAAAGCATTGATCAGTTGATCAAAGTAGATATTGATCAAGGAGCAGCATTATCCACAGCAGCATTTGTTAATACAATAGCCAAGAGTCCCCACCCTGTAACTGGCACTTCAGCTCATGCACAGAAGGATATGCTGATGTCTTTGCCCAAGCTGAAAGTGCAGAGGGACTTTTACAAGCTGGAGAATAGATCTTGCTTTGAGATTGTAGAGCAAACATGGTGAGCCATGGGGACTAGGGGATGTTTAGTTTCTTTCATCAGGAACATCCTCTAACCCCCATGGTACCTGTTTATTGCACCATCGCAAAGCAGTGGTTACTATAGAGCTGTTTCAGTGAGGTGGAGAGGAGGATCCATGTTGCTGTTGCCTGAATTAGGAGTTTAAATTGCCTGTACAGACAGTGGAAAAGAGGAGGTGCCCCAGACAATGTTTCCAAACAAGCGTATCTCCCTGTAATAAGATTCTTAGGCTTTTAATTTAGATGATGTGTAATACCAGGATGAATGGTGTGAGTCCCCCATTCCCCACACCAATGCATCTGTGACTGTTTTGTTTTGTTTTTTACCATGTCGCTTTTGGTGTCTTTTCTCCCTTTCTTATCATGGTAATTCTCCAAATTATTAAGGTGGGTGGGCAGACATTGATGACAAAGAATTAATGGTGGTGGTAGAAGACTTGGTGTTCAGTGGGAAGAAGGGAAGAGGAACAGCAAAGGCAGCACAAGTTGAAGGGGGAATAAAAGAGCAGTAGAGAGTTAAGAATTGAACTAAACCAGACATCAGTGACAGCGAGTACCCCTGGGTGCCTCTGAGGTTCCACAGGTGGAATTCACTGTGAAAAGCATGTCCTTGATATCCTTCCCTCTTCTTCTCTAATGACAGGGCAGTCAGCTCTGGTCTGTGAGAAAGTTGATGGGGGTCAGTACCTTGCAGACACTGTCCTACACTTTTTGGGGTCAAGAACACATCTTAGTAGTGTGATGAATGCTATATATCTTGTGTAGGGTAATGCATTACATATACAAATATGCAAGTGATATCCTGGAGAGAGCTGGAAGATGTATTGTCATTAGTGTGGACACACACTGCTACTGTGCAATTTTGCACACACCTATAATTCCATCTCCTGCCTGGTAATATGTCTCCCAGGGATGCAGGGTGACTTTCCAGAAGTTTTAAAGAACTGCTATTCTTAAAAACACATTTCTAAAAGAAATATTTATTGCTTCTTTTTTAAATACAGGATTTATCTCTTATGCCCTGCAGTCAGGATAATAGTGTGGTCTTAGAACCAAGAACAGTGTTGCTTTTTATACTTGAAGCCTTTCAGCATGTATGCACATAGCACATTGATATAAATGCTTCTGTTTTAATAAGACATAGTAAAACATTCAGGAAAACTGGGAGCTAAAACCATTACTAGACAAATGAGAATGTTGTCCAAATATGGTTAATTTAGGAAAAACTCAAGTGGTATAGATATATGACATAAAAAATTAAGTGTATAAAGATTGTGGCTAAAACTTTTAGGTTTGCAGAGCTGAAGTTTCATTTTGTTTTTGATTTTAGGCAATGACACTTGTTTAAAAAGAATAATTGAGGGACATCTTAACTAAGCCAGATGGATATGTGTGGAAAATGTTGACTTTTCTTTGCCTCGAGGTTATTTCCTCCTGCCCATGCTGACAACTGAAGTTAACCACTTCATCTGCTAGATTTCCTTGGCAGAAAGTCCAGACCTCCTGTGTTTACATAGGGGGTTGCTCTAGAGCAGATTTGGGAGCTTTGCTGTGGAGGGGTGATAATGCAGCAGAGTATTGAATGAGACACGAGTTGCTTATGCAGAAGGCACCAATGCAGAAGCAGATTGGAACATCAGGCCTATGGAGAGATCCAGACTTTGAAGTCATGTCTCAAATGTCTGAATACAGGACTATCACGACAGACATGTAGATATATAGACAGTGTGGTTCCAGCCCTCACCAAAGGTGACCTCATTGACGCTGGGGGTCCTTGAAAGGAGTTAACTTGGCTAGGAGATGTTTGTGAAACCCTAACCATTAGCTTTTGGTAGGATAGGATTGCTGGTAGGGGAAGGTGTGGGTAAAGGTCTTGCCACTTCATGCATTAAAAAGGCTATATGCTGTTTGTCAGCAAAAGTCAGACATCGGGGGTCTGAGTCTATGTATTCAGCATGTGAATATAGTTCCCTTCAGTTAGGTTTGAAGAAAGGTTTCCTGTCTGTTTTCAGCAGAGCTGTGAAATATAAATATTTATGCGTTGGAGCAGCACATTCATCCATTATCCCAACATATAAACATGTTCCCAGTGCTGTGGTTTCCATTGAGATGTCATCCATTGTTTAATCCCCTTGGATCTTGTCTCAGCTGATCAAAACCATGATGTTGCTACGTGTAGGTATCAATCATGGACATGGCTCCATCCCACTGGATTGTCATAAATGTTAAGTGATGTGTTCACTTGACTGGTTATCAATGGAAACAGGATCATATGCACAATTTCTTTTTTAAGTATTTTATTGTTCCCAAAGGCAACAGACAAAGGAAGTTGACTTTAACTATCTTCAGTGTATAAAAGAAAAGACTGTTATAACCAAGAGCATGATATTCACTCCTTGTTGGACATTCAGGTGTTATTTCTGTGAGGGCTGCAGTCCCTCAAAGGGCATTGCTGCTGAAACATCAAAACAGGGCATGGCAGCTTTACCAGTTACTTGAGTGAGATTACATTTCCCAGCAACATGGTCCTAAACACAGGGTACAAATGCTATGGAACAGGAGATTGGTGTCAAAGGCTTTTAGGTGCAGCCTTATCCAAAGTCATGGCTGAGCTCAGGGCAACAAGCAGCTTGCAAGTCTTCCTTCACTCAGAAGGAAATGATTGGAGTTTGTAGAAGTGTGTTTTGGGGACAATGCAGTCAGCAAATGTAAAGGGGAAATACAGATTCAGCACAAGGTTAGATGAGGAAAAGGCAAATCCGGTCCTGTGCAGGTTGAGAAGAGGGTACAAGGAGACATCCTTTGGGGAGTTAATTTCTTCTCAGGAGAAGTGATATGGAGATCACATCCTGTGGACAATGAGGCAGATTTTCTCCTTGCTGGAGCCACCTCCAACCTAGTCCTGTACAGGCCAGACTAGGAGCACTGATTCCCCTGGTATAAGACACTCATTTTTGCTCACCAGGGTTGTTGGTGGACATGGTACAGCTGCCTCCCTACTTTGTCCATCATCACACGTGGCCCTCCTCTTGTGTAGAGGTACTGGGAAGAGACAGAAGTTTAAATGTGAATTCTTGGCTCTAAAATAAGCTTCACGCTGTACATAGGAAAAATTCTCTTTGACAAAGCACAAGTGATCTGATCTATGCCACTTTACCTCCAACAGAATTCATTATTACCATGGACATGAATATCCTAGAATGGCCACTGTGACTTTGACAGCCAACAGCAGTGGGCAGCAGTGCAATTACAATTACATAACTCCACATTTCAACATGATATTGAAGTTGTGATTTCTATGTATAGTCTTCCTTTTCCAATGAATTAACCCAGCTACTGACCCACTGGCTGGATTTCGTCCCCAAGTTCTCTGGTTTTCACATCCATGTGGATCATGGGTAACGGTTTGTACCTCTGAATCCCTTGCCTTGCAAGTTTGCTGGGTGGACATACAGCACCATTCCTCCTTAGTCATTGGCACCAGGTCCATGAGTCATCCCAGGCACGGTGCCAAGTGGCATCAGGCCTCCTCTGGGTTGGCTTCTCTGAGGTGCCATATCCCCAGGGGAGCCTCTGGCCTAATCCTTATTGTCAGTTACCCAACGGGGTTTATTCTTGACCCAGATATATGGCCCAAGGTACACCAAAGGTACGTAGCAGGGCTTTTTCAGGAGTGTTTTCTAAAATGTAGTCTTGGCAAAAGAAAAGCCCCTAGGAAAGCAGAGAGCCTCAAGTGAGCCTGATTTATTTCCCCTTGGGTCTTCTGTTGCGTTTTCTTGGGTTTTAAATCAAACAGGTTTTCTGCTACCTTCATCCCTGTGGGGTAAACACAACTTAAAATAAGGTAGGAAAATTATCAAGCTACCCTCATTCCACATTGTTCATCAGACTGCCTTCTCCCTGGTTGCTTATTGATGATGCTGCTCTGGCACATTGAAGCAAGAGCTTTCAGCTTCTTACAGGTTGCTGAGAAGAAAATTTTCCATTTCATTTTAGAAAACACAGTCTTTTGGTTTTCAAACTGAGAGAAAAGGGCTCTGGAGCTCTGTTTACTGAATAATACACACAGGTAATAGCAATCTGAATGTCTGTAGTGTTTTTTTGTCTGACTACTTCAAAGCACTCAATGGAAAGAGGTGTGATTCTCAGGAAGGGAGAGGATTAAGTCACTAAGATGCCAAATACATATGGAGTGGAGCAGAGCCATTCTTCAAGGCACAGAAATGAGACCATCCTCTATATAATTTAAAAAAAATGGGAGCTGTAACTAAGCAAATAGAGGATTTCATCCACTCAATACACATGTGCATGCACACAATGACGTATAGAGGTTTGGTTTGTTTAGCTTTTGTGTTTTTGGCAGTGCATTTCTGGACCTGGTGGGTTTGATCTACAGATCATTGAACCCCAGATTTGTCTTTTTTCTGCTGGTTTCAGAATTCCAAATGACATTGGCTGCTGCTGCTTTTCTGTATGTTTAATCTATTAGTGTGACAAAATCACTGTGGTGAGCTATACACGGTTTAAGGAGCATGTAAGAGCCACTGCACATGCAGCCTAGACAGCAGTTTAATTTGCTGCACTACAGATGACTCTGGTTGCAATAAATTTACTGTGAGTAGACTAATTGCAAAATAACCCTAATTGGGTAGTTATCAGTGAACAACATCCTGTGGAACAAAACTGCTTACAATTAATAGCATTTAAGCCATACATTGGTATTCTGCAGAATGCTAAGATGTAATTACACTGTGTACAGAGATTGTGTTCTGTTCTGGAAACCATGTTTCCAGCACTACTTTTATTATAAAGGGCCATTTCAAGATTCAGTACTTGCATTTTAGGCAAAATTAATTTATGAAATAAGTGATGTGTCTCTCTCCTTACATGTGTGAAGCAGAACCAACTCTAATAAAGTCAGTGAAGCTGTGGCACTTCAAGGGGAAAAATGAGATCTCTGGAAGAATGTTTGTTGGCAGTGATTGTCAGATTTTTATTATGGCCACATATGCAAGTTTGGATAGTTAAAATTAGGATGTAAGTAATGAAAACATACTTTATTGTGTTGGCTGAAGATGGACCCTACCTCATTGTATGGATGAGGAATGCAGTGTATCATTTAAGTGATGAAAGTGCATGTCAATGCTGGGACCCAAAGTGCACATAAGCCCCTGTCACCAGTGTGCCTCCCTTGCTGCTGGGTGACCTCTGGTCATTTGAGGGGAGTGATGGGGCAGCCTTGATGTAAGAGTTACAAAGCACTTCCCCCTACTCACAGCTGAGTTGTTCCCTGGGCAGAGGCAAGATTGAATGAATTCTCCGTAGAAAATCGATCTGGCCAGTGGGTCAAAAACTGGACAAATTTTTTGCAGAAAAATGTGTGTACACCTGCTAAGGGAAATGGAATTGCTGGAACTGTCTTTGTGGCACCCCAAATTAGGGTGATGCTGTTTTGCCACCTCCCTGCATCTCTGGGGGCAGCTGCAGCATAGAGGTCAGGAAACTAGTGTTTCTCAGGGATGTGTGAGCTTGTGGTGTTGTAGAGCTCAGGGATTCTTCTTCCCAAAATAAGGCTGTTGTGAGCACAGTCTGGCTCTGTCAGCACTGTCTTGCATAGTTTCAGCTTTGGTTTTAGAAGAAATTCAGTGAGGGGAAAACTGTTGGGTGTCTGTGCCAATTAATCCTTTCATTTAAATACAGACAGCTCCTGTCTAGATCATCTTCAAGTTTAGAAGTGGGAGAATGAAATCAGACTGATGTTCCTCTTGGTTTTTTCCACGTGATGCTACTGTCTGGTCACGTTTTCCACATTAGGCCTGTCTGATCACCTGTGGATCTGGAGGCTGAAGAGTTGGTCCCTGACAGCCCAGGGCAGCAGACTTGCAGAAAAACATCTAGGAAATGGCATCTCAAGGAAATGCCGAGAGCAATGCGTGACACAAGGAACAGGGGGCAGAAGGGCTGGAAAATTTATGGTCAGCAGTCCTAGTTCTCACCAAGTCTCTGTTTTGGAAAATGATATCGTTTTATGGAGCACTAAAGGGGGAGCCTGAGCAGGCGTGGGAGAGGATAATGGCTAAGTATGTCCTTGCTGCAAATCTCCTGGGAAGAGAGCATGAGGGTAGCAAAAGCTCAGTGAATATTTTGATAAAGATTACTGTGTATGTACAGAGATGAAAGAAAAGTACTTAAGTGATCATTAATGCTTCCCAGTGATCCTGAAATCTGTGGATAGAGTATTGGTGGGGAAAGTCAAATACAACTATGGCTAAAGAAAATTGTTGGTACAATGGTATAAGCTGGAGAGGGATGGGGGACTGGGGGATGAGAAGGACCAAAAAACCAAACCTAGAACAAAACCACCAGACCCAGCCTTCCCCTGTAGTAAAAAATCCTGAGCCATACTGGAAACATGATGCTTTTCATGTCAAGTAGGTGTTGGACCTCTGGAGTGGACTCATTATGGTGATTTTAGTAGACAGACCCCTAAGAGGAAACTTGGCACCTAATTATCTAATTTTATTAGGCAAGCAGCTGTGCATGGTAGTACTGAACTGAGCTTGAGTTAATCTTGCACAATGTTATATTCTCTCCTAATTTGACTTTGCAACCATAACAAAACTGTGTTAGAGTGTCAATTTTACATACTAATTGTAAGCAAGCAACAGCAACTTTCAGATATGCTTTTTGATTTAGGCCTAAAACATCACCAAGGACACAAGGAGCACAAATTCAGCTCTTCCTTCTAACCATTGCATTTCTCGAAGTACTATTAGCAAAGTAATACTCTGTTTTCACAAGAATCTACAGCTGATGAAGTATTATTTTGAGAATGGGGAAGTGTTAGGTTGCAGGAATCCCTTTCTAGCTGTAGCTTGAGGCTGCCACAGTTTAGTTGGAAGCCAGTGGCACTGACTGTATTACTAATTGAGAGGAAAAGTATTGGCATTAATTTCTTCCTCCTGAACTGAAGCAAAGAATTTTCCTCTTCTGTGGCTTCTTAAAACAACCACCTTAACTGTTTACATAGTTTGTTACAGTGCTAAGTATGTAGTTAAAGGGAATGCACACTGCTTCAGGCAGGTTTTTGAAATGGTACATTTATTTGATGTATTTTGGGAGTCACTGAGCTTTATGAGACCAGTGGCTGTTTTGTAATGTCTTTGTTCAGAAATGGGGAGGAGCTGTTTAAGAGATCTACTCTTGAATTAAAATTCCAGCAATCTAGGCATGAAGCCAATCTTACAGGACATTAATGCCATTTTAAATTTCAAACCGTAATTTACTTGTTTCTGTTGCAAATATTTCTTATGCAGAAGGTAGTTTTAAAACATTTGTCTTTTTTCTCCATTGGTAATCGTGACTTCCATAGAAAAACTGAATGACAAGAATCTGTAGCCGAGCAACCTTAAAAGATTTTGAAATTGCTCAGTGTATATTTAGTCTTCCAAATAAATGCTCATCTTTGATAGTTTGAGAGCATGTTAGAAGTGAATAGCCCTGATTCCTCGCTCACACTATTTTAGTATCCATGATTTATCAGCTAGTTGTGTCAAGTGAGTTATTTCTGATTGGCACCTTTGTAAGGAAGAATGGAGTACTCCTGTCCCTCAGTAGCTACTGCTGTCACCAGCAGGCTTAGTTGAATGCACATTAAAGTCTAAAGTATTTTACAGTTTTACTATAAAATAAGATACTGGTTTAAAGTCCTGACCCTACTGAAAGGCCCATGGCAAAAGTCCATCATTTTTCTTCTCTAGTTTTCTCACCAGCCTCCAGGGAGGCCAAAGAATTTTTCAGTCCTTTCTCCTAGAGCTTGCTGTGACTGAATCATCTTTACCATCTCTTTTTTCAGTGCTTACCCATCTGTCTTCAGCCTTGCATGTCACTGTAAGAACGCTGGGATATTTAAGCCAAAAAGCAGAATTTCACTGCAGGAAAATCATTATCTATTAACTCAAACTCTGCTGTTTCTTGAAAATAATTTGAATAGCAATTGTATGTGCTTTCAAATTGTGAAATTCGTAGGATTTGTTCTTCAGGGCTGAATTGCTTGTTGCTTTTTAAAACAGAATTTCCCAGTATTGCTTTTCTTATGATGAAACCCAGACTTCTGCAGATAGTGCTGTCAAGAGGAGAACTGACTGTACTCCAGTGGCTGCATTCCTCTGCCACACCACCTTCTCCTGTGCTGCTACAACTTTTCTGGGTGCTACAGACTTTGAAGGAAGACCCTGCTACATCCTAATGATGTGTTTTGTCTAGACTGAGGAGAGTGGGTGCATTTAGGTTGTCCGTGGGTGGTACATATTAAGCTCATGACTAAGCTTGGTTCAGATGTAGGTCCAAGTTTCCTCTTCATCATTACTGCATATACGTGCTGGCTGTGTTTTAGAGGGATCATGTTGTTCTCCATAGGCAGTGAAATTCAGTGATAACTTCAACTTCACACATTTTTATTAACAGCAATATGGATACTGCCTTTGAGCAATGCAAGGAGTTAAGGAAAACAAGCTTATGTCCTTATGAATCAAAAGCTTTTATTTAGACACCACTCTCCTTAACTTGCATTGTTTCTACTACCATGGCCACTGAAAATTCTTGTAGTAGGACACCCTTCTTACCTCTGTCATGCTGATAGTTTGGGGGCCAGCTTTGTGAGTTTGAACTCACAAATGTATCCCATCCTTGTGTGGATCACCTTGAAGTTCATCTACAGAGCTCATCTCCCACTTGTTGCTAATTCTTCGAGCTTGTATTTGCTTGTGTTAATGACTAGTTGTCCTTGAGGCACAATCATAGAATGTCCTTAGCTGGAAGGGACCCTTAAGGATCATGGAGTCCAACTCTGGCCCTGCACAGAACAGCCCCAAGAATCCCACCATGTGCCTCAGAGCATTGTTCAAATGCTTCTTGAACTCTGTCACACTTTGCACAGTGACCACTGCCGTGGGGTTCCTATTCCAGTGCCTGACCACCCCCTTGGATAAAGAACCTTCATATCTAATCTAAACCTCTCCTAATAGTCTGCAACAGTTGTGGGTCTTGTCATGGAGCACCACCAAAAAAAAAAAAAACAAAACCCCACCTGTTAGTCAAAAGGATCTTTTCCTGCAAATCTCATTGGAAACTTCACTACTCACCTGAGGTTCAAGGGAGCCCTCCATGTAACTAGAATATAATTGCCTGATCATTCTCTTTGTTGCAAGGGTGATTGTGTCTCTTTTGTGGAGACTTTCTTGCCCGTACTAATGGAAGTGTTTTGTTGAAGTCTTGATTAATTTCTGTAACTCATTAAAAGTTGTAAGAGAAGCACTTCACTGATGAGAATGCACCTTTGTTCGTGACTGGCTGTAAAAAGCAACTTAAATAGTCTCACTGCTTACTCACCTGTGTTTTTAATTGCAAATGAAGGTTTCCATCCACCCAATGGATATTGCTGTGCAGTGGAGCATTGTAAACTGTGCTGCTTTCAGACTGAAAGCTTCTGTGGATGTGATGTGTTACTGTGCTGCATAATAGTGTGGAGCTTGACAGTAGTATGACTAAACAGAACCATACATTTTCCTGTTCTCCATCTATTTGTGGGCTGTGATTCATTCTGGGAAATTGACTGAACCATTAGAGAGGGAAAAGGGAAGTCCAAAAGAGAAATTTACTGCAATGTATGTTTCACCCATTCATACTTTCTCTTTTGCGTGGGACTAAAGTATAGATGCTCTGAAAGAATTTCACTGTAAGTCTCTGACCAGGTTTGAGGATCTATCCAAAGTCATTCTCCCTATCTAAGGGAGTCACTTCCTTTGATCATTTATTCAAAAGCTTATGAGAAATACCTTCCCTTACAGAAGAAAAAGCTGGACAAGAGAACCCAGCCTGGCCCAGTTGCCCACTTTGCCAGAGAAGCAAATGGCTGAGAAAAGGACTGGTGTGGTTGAAATTAACTGTGAATAGACCTACCCAGACTAATCATGAAGAAGGCTTCTATATATACTGGCATATATATATGTACACACACTTCTATACACTGGATTTACCAAGCCGGAGCAGGGGGAGGCTACATGGGGCTGATGTGATTTTGTAGACAAATGTATAGGATTTTCTGCCAGGAGGTGATCACAAATCAAGCTTCCTGTGAAGTATTAAAAGCAAAGTGGTCTAGAGGTTTAACTGATGTAATAAAATAGCTTTGCTGACCCCTCTTAAGTGATGTGTTACTTTGGTAACTTCATTCAGTAACCTTTATCAGTGAATCATAAAATGTCTCTATGCACTTCTATTGCCAAAATTTTAAGTTCACCGAGGAAAAAACAATGCAGTTTTGTTCCTAGAGGCGCAAGCAAACATCAAAAAAGAAAGGAGGCAGGAATTCTTTTCTTGCCAATCTGTGGGAATAAGAACAGTTTTATGGCAGTTCTGGTTCTAAAAATGTTCTATCTGCAGATCCATGAGAAACAAATGGGAAAATCACTACTTTCCCAAGAAATATTACAGAGAAGCTTCAGACATCTCTGGCATTCTTAACCTGGTCAGCAAAAAGGAAGTCTTCTTAATGAGAAATCCCAATAGATACAGCTCCATCATTTACAACGAAAAGGCTGCAGATAACACACAAGTCCACTCATTTTCATTTCTCTCAATCATTTCTGGCCATTTATAAGCATAATTTGCCAATCATGCAGACAGGATCATCTTTGTGTTTTCCATGATGTTTGCTTTGTATTGCTGTAGCCTGCAAAATTTTAGAAAATAAATAAGTGACATTAGGAGGCCCCAGTGCAAACTTGAAATGACTCAGAATTCTATGGAATCCATCCAAGCAGAAGTGTCATTTAGAGAAGAAGGAAAAATGTGATTACTTGAGAAGTTATTAGAGAGGTCTTAACTAGAAAGTGACAGCAAGAATATGCTCC
>WEIV01025262.1:22878-127872 GCA_013390005.1 Calyptomena viridis | reverse complement strand
ATCTCCAAATGGGTTTTCATTTTCAAGCATTACAAATTTATTTCAACCTATATCTAAAACTATCCAGCTGAAATAGTGCAAAGATGCCCAAAAGACACCTTCAATACTTTCTAAGTTTGTCCAGAGTTCAAGCAGAATGTGAAAACCTTGCATCGTCCCTGAATAACACATTTCAGAGCTGGCAGCATTTGCATAAGTCTTAAGTAGAAATAATTGTGATTTGACAATTTTCTTTTCATTATCTGAGTTGAGAACTGAAAACTGTAATTGTTAACTGTCTTAAATTGGTGTAGCTTCATTTGGATAAAGCAGTGAACCAAATTGACCCTGCAGCTTTTCTAAAATGCCATCATCTTTCTTTCAAACAGCACTTGCTTATGCTGAGGCAAAACGTAGAAAATCCTACATTTCTTCAGATTAATTGGATTAAGCTAGACTGGAAATTGTGTAATACTACACAGTAGGCATTTAGCATCCCTAAAACTTCAAGCTTCAAAGAGCAGTTTCAGTAGCAGTTCAGGCTCCCTACCTGGGCTTGTTTATTGCTTGGAACATGCAGGCATACTTTTATGATTCATAATCATCCATAAAGGAATTCATCTGTTATTTAAAATGCTCTGTTGGGAACGCTCAGTAGTTATTAATTAATAATGCATCAGTAAAGCAACAAAAAGGCAGGTAAAGATGCAGTTAGAAGTATTGGCTGGGTCTTTGTGCCATAAGAATTGTGTTTATGTCTTGTTTCCCCAGGGTTAGCTCTAACATCATCCTGACTCTGGGTTCTCTTCAAACTCCGGACACTTTCTTTAGAAAATACCGACTAATGCATGAAAAGGTCCATAATTAAAAGTAAATCAAAATGTCTGTTAGGATGGTGGTGTGGAATAAGAGGTATAAACTGACTCTTAACATTTTTTCAGTGCCAGAAACCTGTCAGGGACTCATAAGAAGAGAACACAAAACCACTCAGTAATATCTTTGAAATGCAGAAAATTTAAGGCTAAGTATAAAAAGGAAAAAAAAAAAAAAAAAAACCACACTAAAATCTACTTCGAACTGCTCTTATATATTACTAAAGAGGAGTTTTATGCCACTTTATTACAGTGTCAGTGAGGACCAACACTGTGAAAGGCAGTGCAAACCTGGTGTCAGTGGGGTTAGAGTTGGACCATCTGAATGTTGCTGCTTTTAAAGGGAAAGGATGAACTGTTGGAACATTTCCTATACCCACTGTTGGCCCAGAGCTGAGCTCTATTTAGCAATATTTTTTTTCACATTTTGCTTTCATGCTGATTACCACATTTGCAATGTGTCCTATTTTTGTGTGGTAATTGGTAATCTGGAAAAATTTACTTGGTGTGCAAGATTTAATATTAGTTCCTGCTGTCATGCTGACAAAGAATTAGCTTTTTGGACTCTATCATATGTTCTCAGCAGGCACATATGTAATTAAAACGAGACCATGTTGAGTTTCATATTAGCACTCAAATCACCTTTGGCAAAAGGTCTCTGTGTTCCTTTGGGATTATACACTGGGGCAATGTAATTATAGTGTCAGGTATAATTGTAACTTTTAAATACTTCTTCATTTAACATAATATTAAACTTTTCCATGCTAGTTCACTTCTGGATTTATAGAGTGATTTTGCTTTAATAAAAAGGTTGACAGCACAGGCATTCTGTTTCAGATGTCATCTTCAACTCTGTGCAAGTAAGCACTTGATATCAGGAGACATTAGATTAGTTTACATAAAGAGTCATTCCAGAAATTAAAAGTGTTTTGCATGAAGGAAAAGATGGTACTTACTGTGACAGTAAGGTCAGAGTGGTCCAGTCTCATGAAAGAAAGGGAGAGAGTGGTGTGTGTATGGATAAACAGTTCACTTTCCTGCAATCCTGTCTTGAGAAATAATATGAAGAGATTTTCCATCATTCTTTTGATGTCAAAATAGAGATAGTGGAAATTAAATTATATTTGAAGGAAATTGCAGCTTAGTTGTTTTTGATTCTTTTAGCTGGAATGGGGAATCATTAAGGAGGCTCAAAGTTAATCTGCATTTATATAGATCAAGAATTGTTCAGAACTGGAATGTGAGCAGACTTTGGTTCAGACATGCTAATTCTCTTTTGATACTAATTTTACACTGTTCATTCTCCATTGATTTCAGATGGGCTGAAGAGCAGGAGATGGGCTGAAATGAATTCAGCAGATGAGCTGAATAGATTTGTGTTTCTACTACTCATTAACTAACTCCTTGCCTTAAAAAGTAGTATTTCTCCTTAGCCTCCATTAAAAATGATCTTTGAGGGATTTTAGCTTTTAAGATAAGAGAAGGATGAGTTCCTGATAGTCCATAGCCTCACAGAAGTGTTTGCAGCAGCAGCTGCTGTAGTGGTAGACCTTTCTCTAGCTGCAAGGATTCCTGAATCTCCAGTGCTGTGGTTTTGTACTCTTCTGTAATGGGGTGCTGGCATCAGGGCCCTTACTGGTCCTACCCCTGTGGATAATTATATATAGAACTATTTTTACAAGAAACCTGTTGGGCTTCTTTCCTGTCTCCTTCACTCAGGTGCTCAGTGTCTGAGGGCTGTGGAGCACTTGTTCTTGGTCTGGGAGTTGGCAGGTAATAGCCAGCTTTCACCAGCTGACAGCCAGGGAGTTGTTACTGCAATCCTCTGCCAACATCTCTTATTTTTCCTGATCTCTTTTTTTAAGTAAACATGTCATTTTACAATCTGTGAGATGTTTCTCTTGTTTCACACTTTTTCATCTCCTAAATTAGGTTTACTTAGCAGTTTTGCTGCCAGGTGGTGATTTTCATGCCCTACTGTACCATAAAAGCCAAGTTGTGAATAAATTTGTTTGGGGCTCTGTTTTTTTGGAGGAGGAGGAACTGAATTACATCTGAACGCAAGTTGTTTGGGTTTTTTTTTTCTCTTTTAAGTCTCCCCTTGTAATAGAGATGATCAAGTAGCTTGTGTATGAGTGAGAGGTGGCAGAAGAAAAACCCAATTATATTGGAAACCAATACCACTGAATTGCATGTAGACCTTCAAAGCATTTTTTAGCACTTGCTTTACCTAATTAAAATGCATAACTACTTGGATGTGTGCCCTGTCTCATAATGTTCTGCACCATTAAGTTATTCCTGGAGATCCACACTAGTGCATCATGCTCACTTCTGCCAAACTCCCCAAATTCAGTGGTGTGGGATAAACTGCACCTAAGCAGAGCCTCCTTGAAGCCTAAGCCCTGCTAACATTGCCAGCACACAGGGAGCAGCATTGGAAGGGCAGGATCACTCCCAGCTGCAGGAATTGGGAAGTGCCTAGGGCCAAATTTAGTACCTCCTAGGTGGAGAGCTGCAGAATGGGCTGACAGACTCTGAGGAGCAGAGTTAAGGTAATTTTAGAAAAAATATCCATTGGGGTTTTGTGTCTGTAAAAAGTCAGTTTCATACATTCCACAGATACTCTTTTGCAGTACAGAGCAGACTCTTCTGCAAGTTACTGTTTAAGCAACTCCATGACATGCAAGGGCATCACAGCCTTGTTAAAATCTGAGAGAAATTTATAACTGGTTTACAAATTATGGTATTACTGCAAGAATGTATTTCACATACAGATTCTCCCCAGATGCTTTTAACAGCAGCCAGTGCCTTATTTAGTCAATAAAATGACGTTTTCTACACGTTGGATTTTTTAACAACAAAACTGTAATATCTATTGAAATACAGAAAAATCACTTTATATTGCTTTTGTTGAACATTTTCTGATGCCAGCAATTTGATTTTTCCTTTGTTTTCCTCTAGTGGTATGTTAATGAGATCTTTTTATACCATGATGGAGTAACAGAGTGAAAGTCCTTTATTTTAGCAACAAGACTATGCTGTTTTGTTCATTTCTTTGCCCATAAATGTAAGTGTGATTATACATCCTTGTGAAAACCAGTCCAAATAATTTTCATGAGAATATTTAAAAAATCAAGCTCAGTTGATTAGAAGTAATTGGTTCCTTGCTGGCAAAAACACTGTATTAGAAATTGTTTTCTCTGTTGGTTCAAAGAGATGGATGTTAAAAGGCCAGCATCCAAACCTACCTGCTATGGCCGTAGTCTGCTTCCTTTTATTAGTGATGTTTCTAAATAACTGATATTCAGGTGTAAAATGGGAACTTAAAATTTGGTCTTGAGCTTCTCATATGTATTTAATTATATATGTTCATGAATGAAAGAGATTTTCATGCCTGAGCTCTCTCTTTTGTGTTGGAAGCTTGCTTTTGAAATTGATGGGAGTGGTCACCCTGACAGATGTGTCAGGGCATAGGTTTGCTCCTGGTGCATCTTGTAGGGCAGGACTTGGGCTGTTCCCAGGCAGGGTTGAGGTTTAGTTGGGAGAGTGAGGAACAGGCTGAAGAGCAGAGCAGGAGATTAGCAGATGTCTGGTAAATGGAGGTTTCACTCACACCGAACCCATCACAATGAAGCATGGAATTCAAGATATGATTTTCAAGGCACCCTAATTGGATTAGAGGGATTGTATTAAAGATATGTTGGCTCTGAAATGTTTCGAGGATTAATGCCGATGATTTTTTTTCTACCTTCTTAAACCATCTTTACTAATCCTTAATCAGAAGCAGCTTCTGGAAAGCATTCTTGCCAGGAAGGAGAACCCAGCTCTGCCTTTCCCATCTCCAGGAAGAGAGACATAGGTACAGTGCACAGACCAAAATTCCCCATTTTAGTTAGATCCAGAGTACTTATTGTCACTGGTGCTTGTTTTTCTAAAACGTGCATATTTACATCCTGAATATTTTCCATGTTAATGAACAATTTGGGGGTGTGAGGCTGGCCTGTGCAAGAATTAACATCCATTTGTTTCTCCTGTGTTTTAACCTATTCATATGTGTTAAAATCTAGCTCAAATAGTGCAGTGTCATTTATTATTCAGATATTATTGTAACCGAGTATACCATGCAATTAAATTTCTGAAGTCTGCCAAAGGAACCAGTGTTAATTGCTTACAGCAGAATCTATTTGCTGTTGGAAATGTCACAATATAATTATGTTGCGTTCCTCTGTCTGACAAGCTATACACTTAGAGAAGATTGGTCCTCTTTTTCTTCTCTGTTGGGTAAAATTATTCACATCCTACATTCATCCTCTAAGTAGTACACATTGTAGCAAGCTTTCTTGAAGTACATGAGCTGATCAGTGGTAAAATAATGTGTTACTATTCAGATGAACAAATGAGGGTCATTTGGGAAAACCATTGCTTACCAGTGTCTGACTTAAAGGATATTTGACAGTAGTTATGTGTATTGGCACACATGCTGAAAAAGGTATACTATGAATGTAGAAATTCCTTTTGTTTCTGTGGGAAGTTGTTTTTTTAGGTGTGCTGTTTTACTTTAAATATTTCAATTCTAACTTTCTTAGCTAATAAACCAGTGTATTCACACTCAAGGCATATATGTATTTATGGTACATACACCAATCTGATGTCTCACACATCTTTTAGTGCCACAGTATAAGATTCTTAAAAGTGCTTAGTCTCAGCCCTGCAGCCTTGAAATCCATAAAGCTTAACACAAAGGGATGCAGAGGAAGTAAAGCCCGACAGCTTTGGCATGAATCTTCCCAGACACATGCTATTTATCTTTTCTCTGTCTTTCGACTGTATTGTGAGATTCCTATGAATTTCACTTGCATGCAAGTGTCAGCTGAGACATAAGGCTAAACTGTCCCATTCTGTAACACGTTGACACAAGGAACAGGTATGCAGGTTGATTTTTGCTTTTGCTACTGCAGCCTTTATTCTCAGTACTTAACTAGACCTTTTCAAACTAGCTATGTAAAATACATACGTAAGTCTTTACTTTTTTGGTCTGTTTCCAACATTATGTTCACGATTATCTTGACAAGAGAATAAAGGCAAACTCTGTCCTTCCAATTCTGCATTCAAAAAAATCAGAGACAGATGTAATGGAATTTCAAAGAAGGGATTAATTTCAAGTTAGCGGATCATGTAGTCATATGGTATAAATTCACTGTGTCCTGGCCTTACACTAACTGATTATAATGATTAACTGTTAATTTCTTAAGATTGTCTGGGGGGAAAGATAATTTACGTAGGACTTGAAAGTTGGCAGCACAGTAAAACAAAATGGGAAGACATTGATCAGGCAGGTAACAAACATGCTTTTTATCTACCTACTCATTTCTTGGTAGTCTCAGCAGTACATAGTATCTTCTGGGATGTTACATGAGGTAGAAATATATGTAATTCTTTATGTTTTCACTCCTTATTGATTATTCATGTGAGCATGAGAGGAAGAGATGGTGTAAAGGTTAAGATGTGCCACTCTCCAACACACTGAAACAGACACTCGAATCAGGAAAGGTTGTTTCAAATGCTAATTTGAAGTATGAGCCTTGATAGACTTCTATTGGTATTTTGTTTAGGATTTGTTATGTTGATATTGTTACTTTCTAGTTTGATGCATTCCTTGGGTGCTCTGTAGAACTGGTTTGTTTTCAAGTTTCTGTTCCTTGAAGACTTAAAATTCCCCATTATTTGTGGCAGAAGAGAAAGTCTGAAATGAAACAAAGACGTTTTCTATGTTTTCATCCTGTCCTGCACGAGAAATCTAAAGGCTTCTACAGCAAGGAAGGAAGTGAAGAGCTGACTCCAAAGCCCATTGTTAATTTTTGGTGTGAATGGCAGAGAGGCTGTCATTGGTGTCCCAGTTTGGATGTAATCCAGCTGCAGTGAGAGGGCTGGCATCCTCTGGTGTGTAATTCAGGCCAGCCAAATCAGTAGTCGATTGTCTAATTGAGGTGCCCTTAGGGCAAACTGCAGGACTTGGGAGCACCTCTGGGCTGCCATCACCCACATCTGCAGGCAACAGCTCAACTGTGCCAGGAGGAGACTGATGTACCTGTGGGCCACCACTATTGCCTGAGAGAACCTCAGGACTATCAGCTCCTATAAAGGAGTCCTTCTGCCATTCTGGTCAGTTCTGCCTGTGTTGCCATCACTTGAACAGCTTCTGGAGAGTCCTTCTGTCTCCACAGACTGTTTGGAGAGGCTGTGCAACAGCAAAATTTAGAGGCACCTAAATTATGTTGCTGCTCTGGAGGGGTGTGAATCTCACCACTGTCATGGATCAGAGGGGTGGGGACTGCAGGCAGCTCGACCTCAGCAGCCCTGGCAGGGGCTCTGCAGGAAGGGTGTGCTGGTGGCTGGTGACCCATAGCATGTACCCACTGAACAAGTTTCCCAGAGGAACTGGGTGCCTTCCAAATGTTTTTTTGCAGAAGCCAGAGGTCTGTTGGCATGGCTGTAGCTGTGTCCAGAAAATGCAAACTGTGAATGAGGTTTTATAAATGTTTCAGTTTGGGTTTGTGTCATCAGTTTTCTTGGGAGCGGTGGGATGACTTGTCTGACAAATTTCTGTTCTCATCAGTCTTGGGCTGTTGATAGGAGCATCCTTAGCAACAACTAGTGGTGGACAAGATAAGTAAACACATGTCTCAACCCTTTCACTTTTTTGCTTCTGTAACCTCTCCCCTCCTAATGAGCACAAGGTTTTCCTGACGATGATCACTCAGCTGAGTGGGAGCCTTCCCAAAAGCTGACTGGCTGTCTCCTCCTGCAGTGAGCTCACTGGGAGAGGAGGGTGGCTCCACACATTAAAAAAACTCCCACACCTTATGTGTTAACCATAAAAGACAGGATGGCTGGTTTTCCTTTTGTCTTGAGTGTATTGTCACAGAACTGGTGCATTCAGGAGTTGCTCCTGGTTTTGGTGATTAGCTGGTTGGTCCCCACAAGTTTTCACTGAGCTGGGGATCCCACTCTGAATAGGCTGCTGGTTTGTCCTGAGAGCCAAGCTGGAAAATCTCTTTTATTGGAGCATTTTCTTAGAGTGGAATGTTACAAGTACCTGTAAATAGTGTTCTTTCTCTTTTTTGTGCTTTCCAAGGGTGTTACCTCCTAAATGTTGAAGTAGAATCGTAGAATGGTTTGGGTTGGTTGGAATGCATATGAGGGTCACCTACTTCAACCTCCCCTGCCATGGGCAGGGACACCTTTTAGCAGACCAGGTTGGTCAAGGCCTTATCCATCCTGGCCTTGAACACTGCCAGGATTGGGGTATCCAAAAAGGAGGGAAAATCATCTCCTTTGAACTGCTGGCCACCCTTGGATGCAGCCCAGGATTCTGTTTGTTCCTGGGCTGCAAAATCAAACTAAGGTTTAAGGTGCAAGAGGAGTGAATGGTCTTTGCAAGGAATATTCGTGTCTGTTCTTGGATTTGCTTTATGTTACATCTCTGAAGTCCAGTAATGTCACTATATGTAATAAAAATAGCCCAATGCTCACTTAGAAAGCATTTTGTGTGCACCCTAATAACACTGATGGTGTTAATTGGCTGTTAATTGATATGATAAATGCTATTATTAGGAGATTTGCTCCAATTCAACATTAATTAATTTACTGTTGCTTTTGAGTGTTATTTATTCATGGCAGTCAGTAGGAATAGGGAGAAAATGCTTGACTAACACACTCCAGAAAAACTACAATTAATTGAGATTTGTCTCCCAGGAATGCTACCATTTTCATAATTAGAATAGTCAGAAAAGCAAGCTTGTTACTGAAATGATTGGCCTGCCTAGATAAGTATCGTAGTAAATTAAGTTTAGAGTGTGTTGCGAGTGCAGTATAGTGGAATCTGATAATTAGTCGGTCATTTGCAAATCATAAAAATGGTTTCAGTAATGACCTGAGACTGCAAGACGGAACAAAATTTTTGTTTGAAATATGGCAGGCTGCTTCGAACCAAATGCTGCCTGGTTTTGTTTGAAATTTAGTGGGTATGAATGTGCTGTCACAGCACACACATGTATATACATACATGGACCCTGAAGATTGATTTTGAACAGTCCGGTGTTATCCCAACTGCTTTTGCAGGTTTTGTGATACAAAAAATTTCTGCCTTTGTTCTCAAGGTTTTTATATTTCTTCTTTTACAATGAATCCTGCAAATCATGTGAAAAAAAGAAATATTCACCAAAGATTTCTGGTACAGGGTGTATTTGTGCATTGGCTTAATGGATAATGCCTGTTCCAATGAGTTCTTGAGTGAGTCTTGGAAGTGGTGCATGCAGCACAAATGTTAAATAGCTGTAACAGGAGGATGAAAAAGCTGTGATGCAAATGCTTTCTTTTAAATTCCAAAACAAGATTATATTTGATTTTTTTTTCCACAAGGGAAAAGATAGAAAATATTCGTCTTATTTTGATCCAGCTGTGAATATGAAACAGTTCTACATGTGTCATCTGTCTTCCTACCTTCCTTCTTTCATGCACTTTGTATTTATGTTCATGGACAGTAGAACTGAACCTGAATTTGTAATGACAGAGTTTCCCTTTTAATATAAATTCTGCAGGGATGCAGAGCTGCTTATCAGTTCACAAACTCACTGTAAAGAAACTTCCAGTGATCTCATGAAGAGAATTGTCCATCTGTAAGGCAGTGACTCTTCTCCTCTGACTGCCCTAAGTTTGTACTGTCACACTCTGAAATGATTAAAGAAGGCTCAAAATACCCACATCAGCAGCTCCTTTGTTCCAAGCCAGGGCTTCTTCTCAGCATGGAAAGAACATTACTGAAATCTGTCTCTTTAATGTTAAATGCACTGGCCACTGAGTGCTTGTAAATTATGTCTCACTGCTTCCCGCCTACCTTGCATTGATTTTTGCTTGAGGGTTACTTGATCATATGAACTTACAGAGGATCATAAATTGCTTTGGTAATTCATGATAGAGTCTGAGAATGAAAAATAGTAGAATGGGGTTGTTGAGATAAAACGTTACTGCAAAAAAATTGAATATCCACTCTTCAATAGCAGTATGGTTTCAGAAATTTTTTCCAAAGTACTCAACAGTAACTCACAGATAAAAAGTATGGGTAACAGCAATTTTAAGGAAATCTACAAAACACTTTATTCTGTAAATGATAAGCATCCCTTTCAAATCCCAGTGCCCCAAAGTCAGTTGCATAGAAGATCATCTCAGCTGATTTCACCTCTCCTACTTGGCTAAGCAAGTTAAAACCCACTAGGAGAAGCCACATGTATAACCATTCGTGTTAATTATCTTCGTGAGGATCTTGGTTTGTTTTGCTAGAGAAAAGGGGCCTGAATGATCTGGGTGGTGGATGTGCTGGGTTCAGCTGGCACACAAGGAGCTGATTCCCTGAGATGCTGAACACCATCAGCTCAAGGTGCTTCTTGGCAGCACAGGGATGCAGGCGATGGCCTGCAGTGAGCAGGATGTGTCAGCCATGCACAGAGCCCTGAGCAGCCCATTGCTTGGTCACCACATTTTCACCACAATTACACTCAGCCCACTTTGTGGTGAATACCTTATTTGCCAGAGGGGCCTTCTACACAGCAAATAAACCAGTGGGCATTTAATGTATAAAGAATGGTTATAATTATACAATAAAATAAAATCAGTGCTCACCTAAAATCTTTTCTATCACTAAAAATCTCCACAAGGGCCACCATGGAAATAAATTAATAATTTCTTAAACTGGAGGTGAAAACTGGCATCCCAAAGTTGGCACTGATGTTGCTAAAGATAGTTTTCTAGGTTCTGGCACAGGAAAAATTGCTTTTTCATCTAAGTATGATTAACACATGCTGCTTCAGAAGTTACCTCACCTGTGCAAGGTGTCCTCACTGGAGGGTGCTGTGGCAGGAGAGAACATCTCTCTCGAGCCTGATGGCAAGTGGTGCACTTGCTGTAATGGACCACTGGGCTTTGACTCCAGCAAGAGTTCTGAGTAAGGCCAGGTGAGTGTTGCAGTTATCAAGCCTTTTCGGACAAAGACTTCCCACACATCCTGATGGCTCACTGGCAAATTGCTCAGTGATATTTTTTATAGTTTTTATATAACTCCCAACTACTGCTGTTACTAGGTCTGATACAAAATGAAAATATCATCTTGTCTCTTTTTCTCTTTTTTTTTTTTTACATTTTGTCACCATTTGAACAAGGCAAAACTGGTTTTGCTCTAACCAAAATGGAAAACGTTTTCAGATGAAAGCCAAGCCTGGAAAATTTCAACCTGCTGTGTTGTTAGGAGTTGTGAGCAATTGAAAAGGAGTTTATAGTGGAAATCTGAGTTCAGCAACTACCACTCAGCTGGCTGTTGCAGAAATGGCCCCACTGAAGCGAATGAGGCTGCTCCTGTGAGTTTAAGTAGGGACTGCAGAGCTCTGCCTCTTTGGATTGATTATGGCTCATACTCCTGCTATAATGATAGGGCTTCTGATTGCATTTATGGATGTAATAGCAGTAAATAGTGTGCTGAACTACACAGCAATAACTCTTCTGATGTGCTCTATCCATAGATTCATGGATCAGGGCACAGTATACACACACAGCTGTGTTCAGATGAAGTCAACAGTGTCCAGGTATCTCTGTGCAGAGGTATTTTGTTGAACAGCCAGGACAATATCAGACTGAGAACAGAAGTTGATGGATTGATTTACAAAACATAATATGGCTCACAAAGTTGATTAAAAGGTTGCTTTGTGCTGCTGGAGAAGTCTGATCTCATTAATTAGCAATAGAAGTAAGAGATTAGGAGGTTGGCTCTGAGTTATATTGGGGGATGATTGAACATAATGTGGCATCACAACAAAAATGAAAATGATTGCACCATCTTCATTATTCTGGCATTTAGTAATACTGCAATACATGAAGATTAAACTCTTAATTATTAGTATTGATTTCTGTGGGCTTTAGAAAGTGCAAGTGGAAATTGCACTCCTGTGGGATTCTCCTGTTATCTTCAAAACCAGGTACAGGTTTTGCTGCTAACACATGTTGGTGTCAGTCCTGTCAGGCTTTGAACAGGAAGGCAAAGGGCAGCTTTTGCTTTTCTCAGTAAGTCTGAGAAAGACGTTTGGTCACAGAGCAAAGTGCCATGTTTGTTTCCAGCATAGGATAGCACAATAAATACACTTTGATACAAAGGCTAGAAAATGTTTATTATGAGCTGGGTGAGCACTGCCCCTTCTGTTGAGGTTCCATGTGGCAGCTTCTCTGAAGCAAGGCAACATGAGAAGTCACTCTTCTATCCACCTTTTCCATTGTTTAATGAAACGACAAACTTTGAGGAAGTTTAAGGCAACAAGTTCTGCTTCCAGGCCAGAGTTCCTGTTTCAGCTGTGCCAGATGGCCATAAAGAGGATGCTCCATTCACTCTCCCCATTCACTTGTATGGGCAAAGCTATTTTGAGGGTAGAGCTGTGCTCCCAAGATGGAGCTGTAACAATCATATTCTTCACGGTTTTTGGTTTCCTTTTGATTAATATTGTAGAGGTTTTATTCTTATTTATAAAGCAGAGATCTGTGTAAGTTATCCTAGAAAAAGGGAATTCTCTAAACGTGTAGGAAACTTCATTCAACAGGCAACACCCACGCTCCAAGAGGCTTTGTAGGTGAGATGGAGCACAGCTCCAGTCCCACTGAGGCTGCCCCAAGGAGCCTGTGACAAGTGTAGTGAACACTGGGAGTAGGGAGTGCTGCAGAGCAAGG
This sequence comes from Calyptomena viridis, assembly GCA_013390005.1. Lineage (NCBI taxonomy): Eukaryota > Metazoa > Chordata > Aves > Passeriformes > Eurylaimidae > Calyptomena > Calyptomena viridis. The sequence goes on along the minus strand of WEIV01025262.1, from coordinate 115,258 downwards.
AAGCTGCCCATGAATTCTCTGTACCTGGTGGGTGAGAGGAAGGTCATTTTGCCAACTGCTTTTTCCTGGACTGAAGTGAATGGGAGTGGAGGCCACCTGAATTACCACCTGGATTGAGCTTAGCACACAGGGCAAATGCAGTGTAGTGATGGCACTGAAGTGGCTGTCAAATGCAAGTGCTACCTGAAAATCCTTTCAAATTTTTGTTACTGCTGGATGGTGGGATGTTAAGTTAAATCATCTGATGCATCTTCTCTGTATTCTATCCCAACACCCAGAAGAAGATGCACTCCTACATGAGAGGCAGGTCGTTAATATGCAGGCACAAGCTAAAACCAGGGAAGTGACAGTATAGAGCAAAGTAGCAGATAGTCTGACAGATGGGAAAAGTATAACATTCTTACCTTTGTGAAATTCCAGGCAGCCAAGAATAGGATTAGATTAAAGAAGCCATAATAGTATGCAGGTGGCAAATGAAAGTGTAAAAACTTAAACCTAAAAGAGAATGAAGAAAGAAGCACATAGAAAAAGAGGTTAGAGAAGGAAAACAGCAGAGAGCAAAATAAGTCACAGCAAGAATTTATTAGAGAAACCCAGTGAAGTGAGGTGGTATTTCAGATGAAAATTTGGAAGGATTTTGTTCTGAGTAATTGCTAGATAAATGATAGTGTGGGTATTGAAGGAAAGTTAGTTTAAAATAAAAGATCTACAATACAGCTATTTTAAATTCACCTCACCTTCTGCATATCATTACAGAAAGCCACTGATTTCAGAAGAGAGGTATCCAAAAATGTAGTGAAAACCACTAAAAATGTTTGAGTCCATTGATGGGACATCATCAGCTTTAAATCAAAGCAGTTTAAAAGAAAAATGGCTTGTTTTAGCAATTTCAATTGCCCTTCACTCCCCTGTTAGTTCTCTTTGCAAGAAAATTCTCTTTCTCTCACAGTCCCTTTTTGTCCCTGTCGCTGTGCAGAAACCCTAAGGTGGTGCATAGGGAAGATCATCAGCTGCCCAGGAGAAACAGTAGAACTGGGCAAAGGCTAATGGCCATAATAAACAAACAGAAAATTAGAGAAGAAATTAAATTTAAGCTTTCTTTCTAATATTTTAATACTCATCTGAGTTTTACTGAATTAGTGGTGGAGGGGTTTAAAAAATACGGTTTAAGTTGTTTGTGTCCCATTTAAAGCTAAGAGTGACTCATGGGGCTAAAAATGGCTTATCTGGATAAAACTGGGGACAATAAAGTTGCATTAATTTCTGAGCAATACTGTTGCAGGCAGTTGTTCCCTGAAGGGGCTGTGGACAGTAAGGGTCTGCTACATGAGGCAGTGAGCCTCTGGGACTTGGTAGGCTCTTTAGTGTTCAGTATCTGTGTGTATTCCTGGATAGGGACATTGCTGCCTTTTAGCCCCTTACACAGTCCAGTGAAGAGCCTAATTCTAGGCATGAGGTACACCTCTTACACATACAGCTTTCCTGGACCTCCAGGGTGGACAGAACAGATTCTGACTCAGAGCAGGTGTGCTTGGGGAGCACTGCTGAGGAGGAGATGCTGAGAGGGAGAGTTATGGGACATACTGAAACCATTCCTTTCTGGGATGTGCTGCAGGATCTCTCTTGTGGTTGTCCAAAAGTAGTGTTTCAGTTACTCAAAGGCATTTAATTACAATTAAAGGGGTCAAATTGTTTGCTCACCTGAAATAGTGCTCTGCAAACTTCCAACTGGTCTGTTTTTTATGAATTTGTGCTACTCCCTTGAATAAGGAGAAGATGAACAGGAAGGTTCAGGCAAAGGTCTTTTTTCTATGTCCAGCCTTTGTTTTGTAACTAATACATTGAAAAAAAAAACCAAGAAAGCTTTTGTTATTGTTTACTTTAATCAACATAAGTTTACAGTTTCAAAAACCTAAGGGAAAGTATCTTTGCCTCTCTCTTACTCTCATTTCATACTTGGCAAATATTTTCTTTCTTGTTCTTTATATCAAATCACACAGACATGAGGATGGTTTTTTTAATAGGTTCAGGGGGTGTTTTGGGAGGTGTAGTGGGCTTTGTGGCTGTACTCCCACTGTCTGATAACTGTGCCCAGGTGCAGCCTCAGTTTGTCCTGTAATGTAGTGCAAGTCTATTGTGTCTGCAGAAGGAGTCTTGAGATGGTGGGTGTGTGGAGGTGGGAGGAGAATGGGGCATGGCAAGAGGCACTAAATGCAGAAACTGGGTAACCACTGCGACCTTAGGGCTTTGAAAAATTGTACCTTTGGCAAGGGGAGGAAGACACACAGTAAGTAATGTTTGAGACTTTAAAAAAGAATAATGTTAAAATATGCAAGAGGAAAATTGGGGCAGGAGGAATATTTTTAGTTTTGAGGTACTTTCCTTCTTTGTTCTGCTAATATTCAAAATTTCAGGTTCTTTCTAAATCATTTTTATTGAGAAAGGTCCTTGCAAGGTCAGAGCACTTAACATTGTTTAACTGAAGAATGAGTGTCAGGTTTTGGATAAATTTTTTGTTTTCTTACATTGTGTTCAGGTTTTTGAATTGAAGAGTGGTTACACAAACCAAAAACAAAACACTTTAAATTCCTTATTGAAAACGTCCCTCCAGCTGTCCAGTTAATCAGTGTATCTTGTCCAAACCGTACACTATGGCATTTGCTTTAGAAAATGGAGACCAGAAATTACTCCATTAAAATAAAAATTACTATAAATTTTAAATGGGATTGTAAGAGCCCCTCTCCTATGTGGAAGAGTGAAGATATGCAGGTTCCCATTTAAATGCTCTAGGATACATCTGCTGTTACAAATAAATGCTATCAATCAATAATCCTCAGAGCAGTTAAGTAGTAGTTTCATCACGTTCTCAGCAGAGCTGTGCTGATCATGGGAAGGAGCAGCTTTGGCTAAAGGGGGTTTTCATTTTGGGGCAATGTTGGCCTTGTCATCATTTGAATGCTTTGAACAGTGCTTAGAAACTTTGAGGTGATTCCTTTGAAGATGCAAATGTGCACAGTCAGGTAGAGCTTGGTCCAACTCTTAAACATGTGGGTACTTCTCCCTGTTCATGCAGCCTTGTTCACAATGAGGCACACAGGCAGGACTGTGCAGGGAAGGCTGGCATGGCTGTGCCCAAAGGGTGATGGCCCTGTATGGGCCTTGATGGGACACAGGCTGGCAGCCCTTGGGAGTTCTTGCTCTGCCATAGAAACTGCTTTTGATGAAAGAGCCGAGCTGGAATGTGTACTGCTCACTGCACCCCTGCCATGTGGATACACTCAGAGATGTCCTGTGTTTTGTTTTTGAACAGGAAAAGCCAACAACAATGTACAGTGGGATGAGGACTCCGTAGAGTACATGCCAGCCAACCCAGTCAGGATCGCATTTGTCTTGGTTGTTCATGGCAGAGCTTCTCGGCAGCTCCAACGCATGTTTAAGGCTATTTACCATAAAGACCATTTTTATTACATTCATGTTGACAAGGTAATATATCACTGGTTATAAATTGCCTGTCTCACCATCTGTCAGTCTACCCATCTTTGTCATCATCATCATCTTCTCTTTACCTCTGCTGCATAAAGTGCACGTCACTTTTTGTCTCTCCATCTGTTACATGTTTGGAGCCTCTTTTTTTTTTTATTTAAATTTCTCTTTCTTGTTATCTCCTTTGTGTAACAGCCTTCATTTCTCCTTCTATGTTGATGAGTATCTCCCCATGTCTGTCTGTTGTACATTTAGTTAGCAGTAACTGATAAGTTGATACAGACTGAGGTGGTGGCCCACTGGATGGAGAGCTGACCTGAGGTGCACACTGTGAAAGGGAGGTGGTAACAGTCACCTCCTTTACAAAGGCTCTTTGGGATCTACGATGACAAATGATGAATAAGAGCTAGTCACACTGCTTAGTGATTACTGTAGTTGTAATAAAAAGAATTAAACAGGATTCTGTGTATATTTAGAAAATTAGCATTTAGCAAAAGAAGGTTGTGTACCTTAGTGAGGGCAAAGCAATGGCAGCACTCAATGAGTCAGGAAGTAGAGTTGGTGGTTAGTGAATACAGGGAGAGGAAATTTTAGACAGAATAACGTGAATGTATTACTTTTTTCTCCTGTAAAGCGATCCAATTACTTGCACCGGCAAGTGCTCCAGTTTGCCAGCCAGTACCCAAATGTGAGAGTCACTTCTTGGAGAATGGCAACTATCTGGGGAGGAGCAAGTCTTCTGTCCACCTACTTGCAGACCATGAGGGACTTAATGGAGATGAATGACTGGCCATGGGATTTCTTCATTAACCTCAGTGCTGCCGACTACCCAATCAGGTACAATGACGATTTTAAGAATGTACATGTTTTGTTCCTAAAGGAAGTAAGTATGGATACAAGGGGTGACATGTCTGTACTGTGGTGCAAGAAGCAGAGTCCAGAGGGGCAGTTTCTTTTGTTATACAGCAGATGACTCTTTTTGGTGAAACAGGTGTCTGACAGCCACACTTTAGCCAGGGAGAAAATCACCTTTCTGTACTCCATGTGTCTTCTACTTCCCTGGGAAGGACTGCAGCTGTGAGCAGGCTGGCAGCACTGGGCCTTTATTTTCACTGAGGGGCTTCTCTTGTTAGACAATATTTCCAACAAAAGAGACACCTGCAAGAGAGGATGAGTAAAGTAGCAGGAAGTGCTGGAGCTCAGCAAATGAACCTCAGGCATGGAAAGATTCCTCCCTCCCAGGCTCTGATTAACAGTCTGATTTGATGTCTCAGCAAGTGTTGAAGACATGAATATAGGTTCAGTGAAGGTAATATTTTCTTCTCCCTTTTTTTAGTACTTTTTCTGTGGAGGATAATGGTTGTAGAAGTGACAGGTAAGTTGCTAGGAGTCAATTATACCTTCAGCACAAACCGTTGCCTGAATATCTTTATTCAGATGGAATCAGGCAAAGAACTTCACACACCACCATATGATAAGGCTTGTGATTTTAAGTGAAATTATATTATTTCTGGATTTACATTATCCAGGTCTCACAGCTACATTCCATAAGTTTACTATATTGTGTAAAAGTAGATAGTCCTTAAAACCAAACAAAAAAACCCCAAACAACCAACCAAAACCAAAAAATACCCACCCCAGAAAACCCCTAAGTATCCTTAAACTGTTTGGTTTGGGCTGTAGGAGTTCTTCAGAAGGAAACGGGAAATTCTCCTTGTGGCTTCTCTTTCCCTTATGTTGAAATGAATCGATGAAAGGGGAAGTGACTTTCTTGGGCAATTTTCTGATGAGCAATAATATAACATGGTTCTAATATTCCTAGAAAAGAAATATAATAGATGCTTCCACTGATTAGGTTTCTCCAAGATCTCTCTCAGAATATGAGTCCCTTCCTGAAACTGCCACTTGGACAGAAATCACCACTGAGGTGAAAAATGAAAAAGCTCACGAGGCTATGCCTTAGGAAGGACTCACAAGAGGCTTTATTGCTGGTGCCTGTTTCTAAGTACTGTCAGTGAAATGCAACACGTTTTGGGGAGAAAAATCAGGGAAAAGGACAAGTCACTGAGATTGCATGTATATTAGAGCATGGGGATTTGAAATAAGAAATCTTGCTGTTTCATAGTGCACCAGAGTTAAACACTTTTGGTGTCCAACAGAAAGAGACTTAAAAATTTTGACATATTATCCTTGCTTGTAAGGGAGAATATGTAGTTCTCTGTATATCTTTTGAGTTTTGAGAAAACCTAGCTTGTTTTTCCCCATCGTTCATTTTCCCCATGAGAAATGCTGTATTGATGCTAAAAAGTGAATTAATGCAAGAGCATAAAGGAAGAGGTAGGTGAAGGTACTTTGAATCAAGTTAGATAAATTGTAGGGGAATAATTGCTGAAGTCCTAGTATAATTAAGGAGTAGTTCCAGCAGATGTGTCCAGTTACCCTGTGGTGTTGAGTCCACCCTAACCATCGTATAATGCTGAGCCATGACCTGTGGCTGTCTGAACTGTTCTTACTTCCCTGGGGAAAAGGCAAACCACAGGGCCAGATGGGGTCAGGCGCTTACAGACATGGCCATAAACAATCACAGGATTTGTTGAGTAGACTGTAGTCAGCTCAGTGTTAATGGATTCTTTGTAATAATGCCTTGCTATCTTGCAGTCATTCAAACTCTGAACAAGTGCTATTCAGCTGAAGAAGTTCCAGGCACTTGTTTCTTCAGGGAGGGAGTTCTTGAAGGTCATGGTTCCCCATCGCAGCCGCTCTCAGAGCTGTGTGGGGGGCTCTCAGCAGCCTGGCAGCATCTGAAAAGCTCACTTCCCTTTCTGTCTGAGTATTCCCTTACCAGAACTGAAGGAAATGTGCTTGTTCTTCACACCATGAACAAAAACTTTTTCAGCAAAAAGTAAGAAGCCTTTTTTAATGCTGCGACTTCAATGACAATGACTGATGAGTACAGTTAGAATTTTTTTTAATATGGAATATTACAGCTATAAACCCTGAAAAATGTTATCTTATTAAATACATGTATGAGTCCATTTCATTTTCGTAGTGGAGATGCTATAAATTACTATTCTTTGGAATCTTGAGGAAGGCATTGCTTGCTGCATACACCATAGAGAGCTGATTGTTTTTCCAGGAATTAGTAAATAGGGTGTTTGAGGGTTTTTTACTTCTTTCAGACTTCATGCCCTGATTTGTCAGATAATGGGCTAGGGGCAGTTTACACTTCTCTCACTGTTTAGTCATATTGCAGTGGGTTTTGCTAGGTTTTCCTGCATATGAACATATGAATTTTGTGGATTAATGGTTTTTATCCAGAGCTGCTTCATATTAAGCTTTTGCTTCCCATCTGCCATTCCATCTGTAACACTGAAACCTTTAGTGCTTCTCTTCTGATAATAAAAGCTAATCCAGACTTCTAAGTCAGAAAAACATATTCAGTGTATGGTGTTAATACTATATGATGAAGCCTAAATCTGTCCAGGGAGCAGTCTGCCGTGTTCACAGACTACAGGAGAGTTGCTAGGAGCCCTTCATCCTTCAGAAGAAGTGTCCAGACACAGATGTTCAGGATCATACTATATAAAGGCACTGGGGAAAAATATTAGAACTATTCATTTTATGAGGGAAGCAATTCAAAACGTGTAAAATAAAACAGATAAAAGCCAGGAAAATTCCAATACCTCTATTATTCTTCCTCATGTCAATATGTTTCATTTTTGGAGTCTGTAGGTCCAGCACCTAGCACAAAGAAGGTCCTAATCAGTGTTCCTCTCCTTGTTACTGCAGTAGAAATTGTTGGAAAATAGTCTGGACATGAAGGTGCCTCCAACAAAAATTGTGTGTTTCCATTTATTTATGGGCAATATGCTATTTATTGGCCTGAGTGAAATTGATGTGGTGCATTATCCAACCTTGACTCCATTCAGCTCTGTTAAACATTCTCAGCAGGAAAAGGAGGGATGAAATGGCTAAAGACAACCTCACAAGCAACTCTGAGGTGGGAGGTTGTGCAACTCCCCCTCCTTTTGCTCTGGGCTGGTGAATAAAAAAGGAGGACATGCCTGCAGGGTTCTCAAGAAATCATCTCTCACAGTCATTGAATTCATACAGAAATGAAAGAAGCAAGCATGTTCCTTCCTTTTCCTTAACTTTCTAAAAGTGGTGTTTTTTCATGGTTTAAAGTCTTTTCTTTTGAGAGCCTCTTTCAAAACCCTGCAGGAAAGCTACTGATGTCTTTAACCTCTTACTTTACATGGGTATCTATTTGCATTATTTATTGTCTCTGACAAACAGCATAAAGTAGTCAACCTTATGTTCAGGGACTGAAATTTCACTCTCAACAAGGTGAACTATGGTAGAGCATCTATTCATGTTGAATGTTTAATGTGCATTGCAGGAGTCCTTGGATAATGTGGCAGGTGAAGTGTTGCACCACTTAAATTAAGAAGTTTAATGAGATCATTTAACAGTGAATGTCATGTCAGTGCTTACCTGGCCACAAAGCTTGTATAAGAAATAAACATAATGAAACATTTGAACTATTTATAATTTACAGTAAATCACTGAGCCTCAATCACCAAAGGGATCACCAAATCTAATTGCCAGCTAATGCGTGGTCTTTAATAAAGGTCAAGCAAAATTATTAGCAGAAGCTTGGGGAGTGCTTCAGAATAGTAAGAAAATCAAGTGTCATTTTGATGGAGCCAGGAGTGCAGATATGACTACATTTTCAATTATGAGCAATCAGGTATAACAAAGGAACTTAAAAGAAACCCGGTGAAACTACTTGTGTTTTGCTGCTTGACATTATCTTAAGATGAAGTTGTGTAGCTCTACTTTTCACAAAGGCCTGTGTAGTGAAGACTCACTTAAATGAGTCACGTTCAATAGAGGTTTTGGTCTGGCACTTGAATGAGATGGGTATCATAATACAAATAATACAAATAGCACCTGAGGTACTACAGACTCCAGGGAGTAAATGTGATGATCTGACTGGAACTGGTCTTTAAACAGGTGCCAGTTTGGTGTAATTTATGGAGATCTTTGTCAGTCAGAATCACACTGAGAAATTAAGAAAAATGAGCTAGCAAAGAACTATTGATAGACCTACTCCTGCTTCATTACGTTGTCCTCTGAAAGTCAAGGTAACATTCTTAATGCTAAATAGTGGTATTCATCTAAAGATTTAGATGTTCCTTTGGAAACTTGAGGTTTGCCCTTTGAAGTAGGCAAACCTTTTTCTCAGGTCAATGTTTCCAGCCCAGTCAGGCAGCAGCAGGCAGGCACTCAGTCCTGCATTTCCTCCAGCAGACCCACACTCCTGACTCTTCAGAAGACTTATTAGCAAAGATAACCCCTCCAAATCAACAGTTTTATTTGTACTCCTGCCACATCTGAATGTGGCAGACAGCCTAGTGGTGGTGAAGTTCTTGCACTCATCCATTGTCTTCACAGCTTTGGTCTCTAATAAGGTCCGTGGCCAGGTCCTGCACTGGAGCTCTGCTGGGGCTGCTGCCTTTGGGTGTCAAGAAAAGAAACTGGATATAAAATAGTTGTAAGGAAAATTAATTATTTACAATTCTCCTCTGTGAGCAGTCAGATGAAGTATTGGTTAATATAAAACCAAAGTGATGACTTCTGATTGGGGTCCCTGGGCAAGAGTGTTTGCCAAGAGTGAAAAGGTGGAAGTGGAGGGAATAGATCTTCAGGTTTTCATTTTGGTGGCAGGTGAAAATAATTGTAACTAACAGGTTTTAGAAAGTTCAGCCTTTTGGAAAAATGCTTCAGCACTTTTTCAAGTTATTTTTCAGGTGCCAAAACTACCTGGGAGAACATTTCGTTGTTTCAGCCACTGGCTCAAATTCATCCCCTGCAAAGGACTCTATAGAAAGTACATCAGGGATGATTTTTGCTCCATCAAATTTACCTGGGCAGTTGATGAAATGATACAACCTTTGAAACAGGTGATTGAGAGAAAAAAAGCAAGAGAATACAGTTTGCATGGAGTTGATAAATGAGACTTGAGCTAACCAGCTGCTTTCACAAAACTTGTCAGCTTTTGCAAAGCACAGGCTTGAAATGCAGGGAAATCTCTTCTTAGAACTGAAAGAAAGCACTTAGTTTCACATAGAGCACTCTAACTTGGTGAGAAATGTCTGAGACCCAGCTGTGCCCTCTTGATGGCTAGGAACTTAGAAATCCCAAAACCAGTAGGGCTGATGGGAGCTGTTTAATGGCAAATAGGATCACCAAAACCATTGGAACAAAAGGCAGTTTTGCTCTCTCTTTGTCTGACTTCTCATCAATTTGACTTGATTTAATCTAACAATGCTATGTCTCACTAAGATTCAGACTTCAGAGCTGTCCTCTACAGATATTTACTTCCTGACACTACATAAGCTGTTGCAGGACATGAAAGCCTAGATAAAGGATTTTCCAGGGCTGAATTTAACCTTACAACCCATATGAAGCCACCTGTTGCAATCCTGGTCTGAAATGCAGGCCTTGTCACCAGAATAATGTAGCAGGCACAAGGCAAATAATACGGCGTTCTTTAAAGTGCCCTTTTGAATGTTATCCTGAGCTGAAGCACTGCTAAGTCATATCTGTACATCTAGATGGGAGTGCAGCACAGGTAGCTTTTGCAGTACAACATCTGTTAAGATGCCAGTGCCTGAGGTTTTTATCTCAGTATTGTCACTGACACTGTATGTGGCTTTGTTTGCTCAGAATATCTTTATCTGGCAAACCAGATGTCAATCCACTCTTAATGCTTCACAGGGAATCTTTTTTCCTGTCCAAAAAGGAACTTTATCAGTGTTTTTCTTGAATCTGCATTCTCTGAGAATTTCAGAGTCGCTTCTTTCTTTAATCCCTCAAATAACCTTTCCTCTTGTTTTTTTCTGGCTTTGGCAGCACATTTGCTTGAGAATTTTATATATTTTGAAGGTTATCTTTTTGGTAAAACTTCTCTGGTTTACTGTTAAATTATCAGTGGTCGGCAAAGCAGTGGTTTTGTGCATGGTTACAAATGGGTGGGGTGAAATGTTGAAATTACTGTGGCCTAAAGATTTTATTTACATCTAGTGTTAACATACTGTGTTCTTCAACCTGGCAAATGTTAGTGGTGGGAGACCCACCCTTTTCTGTGCAGCCAGAGCATCTGAGGTTACTCCTTCTGCCCCTCCCCTCCTGGATTTAGGGATATAAAGCAGCTTTTGCCTTTGGAGAGTTGTGACATCTGCAGCTCTTAGTAACTTCTTTAGACATTTAGTACTTCAGAGTTGTGCTCCATAGCACCTCAGTCTGACAACAGGAATAAATGCACCCCAGCTTGGAGAGTGGTTTGGCTATCCAGGCATCCTTACAGTGCACTCAGATTAAAAATGCATCAATAAGGCACATTTTTGGAACAGGATTTTTACTCAAAGTACCCTTGTACTTGGCAGCATGTTACCTTGTTGATTACAGTACTAAGCATTGAGCCCTTTATCTCTTCCTGTGTGAACTGAAGCATCTGAGCCAGTGTCTCAGACCACTGCAGGGACTGCCTGGCAGATGAAAGCCCCAGATGCCAAACTCCACAGTTTGATGGGCACTGCAGCCTGTGAGCACACGCTGGGCTGCCTGGCTGGGACCTGCTTCTCCTCTGGCTTGGCTGTGGGGCTGCTCTCAGGGAGGTTCTCCAGCAAAAAGCCAAAGGGTTTTCATCTGTTTGCCATTTGCTTTCTGGACACAATTTATTTTTTACTTATTTATGACTGAGAAAAAAGTCTGTCTGCTAAAAGAGAGTTGAATGTGAGTTTTCACTGGATACCATTCAGCCTGATCCATAAACAATAACAGCACAAATGTTGTGATAATGTGCACCATTGTTCCTAGGCAACAGTTGCATCTTCTGTCTTAAGGATGCTAGAATAATATCTGAAGTAGTATTTTTGTAAGGGTAGCTGATGTGTTGGGGCTGAGGAAGGCATTGAGCAGTAGGAGGGATCTTGCCAGCTCAGCTATTTCTCCTTCACAGCCCCAGAACTATTTATGAAACCTGTTTTTCACTTACAGCTTCTCTTTGTGGACAAAAAGGGATCCTTTGTGCAGAATGACTCTTGTACTTGCAATCCATGGTTAGCAAAATTCCCCTCTAGCTTCCCCATACTGGCAAGCCCATCCCATGGTACTCAGTCACTCACTGCATTCCTGGCAAGAAGCTCCAGTGGGGTTTGAGTGTGTAGTGGGATGTTGAGCATTAGAGAAGTCACAGGTGTGACTTTCTCTCATGTGCTCTCCCACAACTTTGCTTCAAGTGGCTTTTACTCTGGATTAAGTGTGAGGTGGGTAATGGAAAATGCAGAGAAACAGGTCCTTGTGGTGTTTACCTGGGTTTTGTGAGACACTTTAATCTCTCTTCAGCTGGGTTTTGTTTTGGGGTTTGGTTGGGTTTTTTTCAGAAAGTTCAGTAAAATCATTATCAAACTCCAAAAACTAAAACTGCTTGAAAGAGGGAAATGTTCCTATTATAACATTGCATTTTAAACATGCTCTCCCTTCATGGTCTCGCTGAATTCTCTCAGGAAATTAAAAATCTGCTGAAACTGCCATTAAGACACTTTTTTGTTTAGATTTCAGATACCACTTACAATAAAACAGCTGCAAAATAATATCTGGTGACAGTTCAAAGTGAAGATAACACAACATGTGCTATTATACCTTTCCCAAGTCACTCTTAAATAGCTGTGAACCAAAAGGCCATTAAAGGGTGAGCCAAAATGTTTTCTGATTCAGTTTCTTAGTAGTGATATTGAAATAGAGAAGAGAGTGAGACATGGATAGATGAATTCTTTCCCTTGAAAATAGGGCTAAAAATGTAAGAGTTGAATGGTATTTGATGTTTAAGATTTGTCAGCCAGTTGATACATAGATTCAGGTCTCATCTTGATAATAAATTATGCACTTCGATATTTGTTATTCAGGATTACTGTATGTGAATGAGCAGAAGGGATGATTTGAATGAAATACTTTAAGATAGAATTAAAGGTGCTTTGGAACAAGAGATAATTTTTAAAAAGTGTTTTTATATAAATAAAATGCAGTAGTAACCCACTGTGGTTACACAGCAAAGATGGCACAAGTGTACAGTCCCACCTGCCACTTCCTTTACTCTGATCCTATGGAAACTCAGTGAAGTCCCTAAGACCACACCACATGCTGATGGTTCCAGTCCATAAGCCCTGGGAGCTGTGGGGTGGAGGAGGATGGTTGCAGGTGGGAAGCACTGACATCTTCCAGTGCACTCCCTTACATGGGAGTTGCTTGAGAGGCTTCTTTGCCTTCATTGTCTTCTGTGGGGAATGAAACCCTTCATCAGTCTGTCAGTGCTGCAGAGGAGGCCCAGCTCAGCTCTCACATCTCTGTAGGCCAAAAGCACTATCTGTGTGCATTGTCAGTGCTGCAGAGCTTGGGTGGTTCAGAAAAGAGTAGAGCACCTCTGTGCATGGTGTTCTTTGTCTTTAGGGATGTGCTACAGAATGTCACTCTTTTTCTTAAACTTCTTTTTATTTTTTAATTGTTTTTTAATAGTTCTGATTAGTGCCAACTAGTCAAATCTTTGCATCTTGAGATACTGTAGAAGCTTGGACCTGGTAGTGCAGGAATTCCAGACCTACATTTTGCTATGCAGTCCCAGGTGGAATTAAGGACTAGCTGGCTTTTACAGTTGCACCATAGTACAGTTGAATACTTTATTTCTGCTGGTCCTGCAAAGCACTACTAGTCATAGAGCATTTGTGTGGTATTTCTGATTCTCTGTATAAATAGTGGTGCTGAATGGCATTGGCTGTGTTTGTGACGCCCCATCTGTAGTTCCAGGCTGATCAGAGGGATAAGGCCCTAAGTGCTTCATTGTAGTGCACATTCCACTCTGCCACACGCTGTTTAATTATATCCATCATTCAGCATTACTTGATGAACCAGCTGTAGGCACAAGCATCCCTAAGCTTTCATCAGGATAATTGCACTCTTTGCCACATTAGGAACTGTTTTGGGGCCAAGTCTTTTCCAAATACAGAGTCAATCTCAGTTTAAGACTTCGCTGCCCCAAACTAATTTCTAGCAAGTAATCTTGCAACAGTGCCTTCTTGGAACAGCTGAAGACTAAAAGATCTATAAATCCAAATTGGTGATTTGTGTCACATTATGGCTTTAAATAATTGGGGCAGCCTTTTAGGATGTTTTAGCACTGACTCAGATCATTGTATTCTGAAGATAGGATGCACCATGCCAGTCAAGTGCAAGGTAGCTTCCAGATGATTTCTGTGGCAAGGGCTTGCAGGGATTGTAGCTATGCTTGCTCTGTGAGGGTCAGTGTAGTTGCTAAACCTTTGTATAGGCTTGAAACTGTTCCCACTGGGCTTAAGTCATGTTGCAGGTGGCAGCTGCAGAACTATAGCTGAAGACTGGGACACCCTGATCTTTCTTGTGGTTGGGAAACAGGTACACGTGTCAAGAGGTACAAGTGCTGAATATCATCACAGAGAGCCTGGATGGTTTGATGAGCTATTGCAGCCCAGGAGGAGAGAGGCAGCCAGGGCATTGCTCCAGGTCACTGCTACATGGTAGGGTTTGGCAGTGTCAGGAGTTCACTGGTGACAGACTGCCTAACTTAAATTCATATGCTTTTTCTATAGTCTTTTCTTGAGTTGAACCACTGGTTCTCTTCTAATCTCAGGATTAAATAAGACTGTACAAGTTGCAGCTCTGTTAAGCACAGCAGTGCACAGGAACATCAGCCTCCCATCCTCCCAGTTGTTTTCTCATCAGCCCCAGTTATGTCAGTTAGTGGATCTGTACATTCCCTTTGCAGTTTTCTCACTCAGACGTCCTCTCTGCCACATGTTTGTGCCACATATCCCAGCTCTGCATTCTTCACTTAGTCCAAAGCAGTCCCCATGAAGAGTAGGGCAGGTCATCAGCTGGCACAAATTGTCAAAATAAGATTATTGCTCAACCCAAATAAAGGTAACAAAATGTGACCTTCTGTTGTTAATACCAATTAAGTTTCCTTCCATCAACTCTCAGTTCATTATCCCTTTCACCCCCCAGGCCCTCTGCTTCCATCTTTTCAGCCTTGGTGCAGAATTAATGTTAAATCCCATTAGCCTGACCCCGTTTTCCCTGTTTTGCCTTCTGGTCCTTTGAATTGATGCACTCCGACAGGTTGATTCAGCAGCTCAGGGATCAAAAGGAGTGGCAGGCCCAGGAGGAGCTTCAGGAAAGGCCTGGTTTACAGTAATTCACTTTACTTTTAAATGAGTTTGTGAAAGAGGAGGGTCTCATCAGGGGGATGAAGAGAACACCACACGGCCCTTCTGCCAGGGGAGTCCCACCACTCTTCTCTTGGGATAACTAGTTAGGAGATTGAAGCTGCTCACTGGATCAGTGTATATTCCCTCTTGCCTTCTCCATTGAAAATGTGAGATGGGGGAAAAAAGGATTTTTTTTTTACTCAGGTCCATTTTTCCCACTGCATCAGAAGGACCATCTGCTCTCAGGGCAATGTCAGAGTAAGTTGGCCACTTTTTGTCTAGGTTTGTGCTGTAAATTAAACAGGGAGATGGCATGACCCAGTACCAGTATGACTAAGTTATACATTGTGACCTCTCAGAAAGGACTTTCCTGCTCCCTTTTCCAGCGTGGGGAGGGTGGTCTTGGTTCCCTGCTGCTCGCAAGCTTAGAGTGAGTCCTTTCCATTTCATTAATGATATGAAATGTTGGGTGGCCATTGTGTTGTGTGGCAGTAGGGAGTTTGGTGAGCTTTGCAAAATATGCTGGACCCTCCCATTTGGGAGCATGCTTGCCATGCCTTCCCCTGCTCAGAGCTGCTGGGAGGTGGCCCTGCAAAGAGGGGCTGTGGTGGAGAGGCCTCAGCGCCGAGCTGAGTGTGCAGGGAGAGATGCTTTTAGTGGATCCTCCAGTGAACCATCTTTGGTGTCTGCAGGAGCACACTGATTTGGAAAGTGGTGTGGGGAAGGCAGGGATTGAATGGCTTTCATTTCATGGTATGACAGATGTGTGAGGGTGGGGTGACAGGGTGAATCACAGCCCGTGGTGAGCACAGTCAGAGGGAGCAAGTTACGTTTCGGAAACTGAGAAATGACCAAAAGTTAACATTTAGACTGGAAAATTGGCATCTTAACAACTGTATCCCAAAAAGCAAAGATTTCTCATGAGTCTTAAGTTGCAAGACTGTCACAGCTGATTGAGGAACACACAGACCACAATGATGGGCTGTAAATCCCAGTTGGATCTGCTGGGTAGATCCATCCCTAGCAGCCAGCCTGGCCCAGGTTGACACCTCAACACATGTAACCCTTACATTATCCTTCTGCTTGTGATGATGAGGATCCCAGCCCCAAGGTGAGGTGTCTCAGGAGGGCAGTGCCATGCACACAGCTGCCTTTCTTCACAGGTGCTGGAGCATCTCCACTTTGACAGGACAGTGGGATTGTACAACCAGATGAACAGACTCCAGAATCTGCAGGCAAAGCTCTGTGATGATGAACAGGGTGGAGAGGGCAGCAGTGTTAATATGGCTTGTGTCAGTTTACTTCATATAAAACATTCTCAAAGTTTCTTTCTTCCCACTCTCTTGGAAGAAAGTGAGCACTTTTTATTATAATTGCTCAACCCAATGAGCAAACAATTTTTCTTATTGACTTTTACAGATAAAATTTCAGATGGATGCAGGAATATACAGATTAGAGTAAGTGAATGGTTGCTTTAAATCTATGCTCATATTTAGTTTTAATTTCTTCTCTTTTACATGAAACTCTTGGTAATTTAATTTTAAGGATGGTGAAAAAAATTTGCTGAATATAATCTATGCCGTGTAAAATATAGATGGTATAAACAAACAAAAAAATCCCATTCAGCCCAGTATCTAGATTTTTTTTTTCTTTTAAACAAAGTTTCACTAATTTGAGTAATGAACTTGATAATTTCTGCAGCTCACTCCACTTGCTTATTTAATCAGTGATTATTGTTTTCATCAAAATGGGATGTATCGTGTAGGCAGATGAGGTTCTACATAAATATGCAGCAGCAGACAAACACTGGGAAAATGCAAAGCAGGGAGCATCATTCTGTACTAAATAAAATCCCAGTGCTTTGATAAAGCTAAAATTATATCATGTTTAGTTTTAATAATTAAATATCCTTGGGTATTAGCAGCTGGTTAGTCAAGTATTTCAGTACTCTTTTTTATTGGGTTTTTTTTGGGGGTTTTTTAGATACTTTTCAGCAGATATTAAGTGGACTCAGATGTTTTGGTGAGATAGGATAGTCATGTCTGTCTTAACTCTTTGTAGTGCTGCACCCTTACAAATGATATTCTGGCATCCCCAGGAGGATGGCTTGTGTTTTGGTCCATCAGGAGTTCGTGTGTTAGCTTGTTAAATGTGGTAGTTTTCTGTATTGATCTCTGCATTGAGACAGTGATTCGTATTGGAATAACTTGTTATTGTAATAACAGGTAAAGACACCTTTGTGAAAAGTAAATTATCTTGGCAAATACATTTCAGCAGCTGTTGGAAGTCATGTAGTAACTGGCAGCAATTACATTTGCTGCCATTCTGACACAATGAATGGGCCTTACAGAAAGAAATGATTGCTCAGGAATTTTTTTCTATGGAGAATTACCTACCATGAGACACATAAGCAAGAAAAAACAGAGCAGATCTCAGAGTGATAGGAGGATAGTGCTGATTTTCATCTACAAATATGGTGTCACACATACTAACAACACATTTTCACAGCCTCTAAACTGGGAAACACCGCAAAACCTTTGTTATGATTTCCCATAGCCTGTTCCAAGCACACAAAGCTGGGTTTATGGTCTGGCTTACACTAGCATAAACTGTGTGCACTGCACTGATTTTGGAGCATTACAGATATGAAAACAGAATGAAATGCTGTCCTTTGTGTTTAGGGCTTTATCAGTGGGAAAGAGAACAGAAATTTATTTTTTCATTGAGTAAAGAACTTGCAACAGGGAACTTGTCTCACTACTGAAGGTACTAAGAATATTAGTATTTTAAGGAACAAAATGTGATTCATGTGTATACTGCCTTCTTCAAACATGCACTGGGTAGAAGAATGGGCAGAAAGTGCATTTACCAATGTTTCTGTCACTATAATTTTTTTTCTAGTGGGAGAAAACCCATATTGTCATAAAAGTATTTAAATAGAAATATGCTGAAAAGACACTGGGGTTTTTTTTCCTTGTGGGGTTAAAACTAAGTAAATAACCTCATTAAATTTAGGCATTCTGAGGATGAAGCCTGTTTAAACATGAGTCTCAATGTAAATAGCACTGTAGTGGAAGGCTGTGTAGCTGACCTCTTCAGGTGCACTGCTGCTTCCTGCTCACTGTCTATCAAAATTATCATTTACATTAACACTCAACTTCCCTATTGATGGAAATGAAAAATATGATAGAACTTTGACAGTGTAATATGAAAATAGCCCTTCCATGCCAGATTGTCAGCAGATAGAGTGTGTTCAATATCTTCACACTCTGCATTCAATCAATCCTTACACTCTTAATAGAAAAAAGGTTAAAAACATTCAGTCTTGGGCTTGTTGATGTCATCCACCTAACTGGTGCATTTTATCATGAAAATCACAATTCTTTCCATTTATCCTAACCACAGCTACCTTGGAAAGTTGCTGACTAAAGTGTTAATAGCAGCTATTAGTGGAAGGTCAGATAAAGTGACTGGAAACATTGGCCTCATTGTGCTTTGTGTGAGCTCATCTGCTGCATGTGACAAGTTTCCCATGAAGTTCGGCTCAGTATGGGCAAGCTCACCTGCCCCTGTCTGCACTGATGCTTCTCCTCTCTTTGTATCATTAATTTGGGAAGAATTCAACTTGAACCAGAGGGATGACTGCTGTTGGCTTGTCTTTTGAAAGCCTGCCATGTGGCATGGAGAGAAAATATGGACAAGAACAAGTACTTGATTGTGCTGCTCAGGGGAGAGCAGAGCTGGGCTGAGCTGTAGTGTTACTGCCAGGGATGCTGGCCTGGCTCTGCAGTGGCAGCTGTGCCCCTCCACGGACCCACCATGGACCAGAGTCAGCCACCTCTCATTCTGCTGCTGGAGGATGTTGCATCCTGTCTGCCAAGGCAAAAGAGACCCAAAACATGTATGTGGCATTTCCTTTAAGTGCCTGTTAACCACAGCAGGGGTGGTAATATTTAACCATTGACCCTACCAGGGAACAAAAATTACAACAGAACGTTGTATGTTAGGCTATTTTTTCAATTTGTAGATTTGTGTCGGTGGGATCAAAAGCCAGAAAAGGCTGGAAACAAGCTATAAATGTGCCAGAGACAAGATAAACAGACTCTAATATGACTGCACAAATTGCCTGTACTCCAGGCAGGCAGACTGAAGTGGGAAACAGGAAAGCGTGGCAGCTCTCTCTTAAATAGCTTTCACAAGCCCATGAACAGAAACTTCTGCTTGTGAACATGACATGCACCAATGCCAAAAGGAAATCTTACTTAAGGTTGGCACCTTAGTTGAGGAGCACAGCAGTTGAGGACATGGTTTCTTTGTGGACTTGGCACAGCTGGATTTGATGATCTTAAGGGTCTTTTTCAAATTAAATTATTCTGTGATTCTATGTTTGGAGCTGAGATAATGCTGAATAAGCATGTGATTCCATGAATTGTTGGGCTACTTATCAAAAAATGCTAAGCATTTTAGATCAGGCTGTAATTTGGAGAGTCTAAACCCCACATTTCTGTATTTTCTCTTCACTAATCTGCATTATTTTAATTTCCAAATATGGATAATGAGAATGCCAGCAAGGCTTGATAAACAGTTTTGTCCAGCACTGATAAAAATGAACATTCTTTCATATCTGCAGTTCAACTAAACTGACATCTCATGTGAGTGTGGTGGGAAAGGAATTTTGCTTTACTGCAATATATACCTTTAACAAATTTTCTAGCCCTTATCTAAGTTAGACACACGTCTCTGCCTTTACTTAAAAATATTTGTTGGAAATAGGCAATTATAGGCCTTTCTAGCAAAGGCTATCTGTCAGGCACTCAAGTTCTGCACTAGCAAGATGAGAAAATAAATAATGGTGGCAATGTGCTGATGATTCATAAACTTAAATAGAAAAATAAATAGAAAATTGTTTAACAAATCAGGATGAAACATTTTCTTCCTTTCTGGCAAAATACCTCTGATTTGAATGCATCAATACCAGGTTATTTAGGGAATAAGTCATCCTGCATGTAGCTGATTTTCTTTGATTATTTTCAGAGTATTGTGCGGTTTCACATTTGGAAGCTGCTTCAGAAGCTTTTGTTATTCAAGTGTTTTTCAGTGCATTTGTTGTTGATAAGCATACGAATAATCTGGGTTTAGCAATTGCATACAATTAGATTTATGAAAGGAAAACTAATACATTTCATAGTTTTATCGTAAAATACAGTAACTTGCTTTGTAACTTGCAACTTACAGTTGCTTTAAAACCAGGGGGAAAAAAGAGCTGCATATGGCATGGTATTACAGGGTAGTGTTTTTCTTATTTCTTTACTTTTTACTGCAGCAGCAGGGATGCTCAGAAAATGTTTTTGTCACAGACAAATGAATTCCTAAAATCAATTCAGAGGTACTCCTGGGACTGAGGGGATTTAAAAAAAATGTTTTGTAAACACCAGTGAGTTAAATCTTAAACCACTGGTGAAGTGTGTGATCTATCTGTGGTAGAGCTGGGCCAACTGAGTTACAACTGGATTGCCCTCACTGGAAAAGTCACCTTAATAAGTGTAGTTGTGTGCCTAAGAGATCTAAGATTATTTAAAGGACAGCTCTCAGCTCTTAATCTTGTCTGTAATCATTGCACATGCTGCTTCCTAGCACATGGGGCGTGTAGATCTGTACCCATAAAGTAATTTATGAAAATACAGTGTGAAAGTTGCTTAGATTTGGGAGAGCTCCAAGTGTGCTATAGTTGGGCACATGCTGTTAAGTGCTTCACCAGATTAGAGACACAGTGATTGCACTATTTTAAGCTTATTTTTGATAAGACCCTGGATATTTTAAATGCTTGTGTTGAAATTGCACTATAAAATATTTGGAAATTGAGTAGTTTACTTTTTGCCTAGAGAACATTTAAAGAAAGTCAAAAACAACAAGTTACAAAGTTTTAATGAGTGCATGTGGTGAGTATTTTATTATCATGAAAGCTGTAGGGTTTACTAGCTGATATAGGGCTGAAGTTTTTCATTAGCCAAGGGCTTTTCAGGGTTTCGTGGGATATAGCTGAAAACGTTCCAAACAACTGAATATTCTATTTTAAAAGAATAATGAAACATTGAGGGCTTTTATAGACTCCAAAGTTTGCTAAACCAATATCTCTAATTAGATGGAGAAACTCTCTATAGAGGCTTTGCATCAACGGCAGCACACATAGCAAATGTTTTAAGCATTTACATATCAAATACTGCTGGCAGCGTTTTGGCAGCAGTCCAGAACTGTAGATAGTTTTAATCACATTTGTTCATTAATCCTTGGTGGAATTCTCTTATACGGTCTCTTTAGGATTTTCATTTAAGCATGTGCTGCTGCTTCTCAGCAGTGGGCTTATTTATTTATTTTATAAATGCCATCAGAAACCTTGAATTTGTAGAAAATAGGTTGTGGAGTGGCTCGGGAAGCAGATGATGGAGTGTATTCTTTTTCTCTCAGTACATCTCCTTTGTACCTAGGCATTTATGTACTCTTACTAGGAAGAGATTTATTCAGCAGTGTGACATTTATAAAAGACTTTCACCCTTTTTTGACTATGTTAGTTCTTTTCCATAGGAAATAGACAGTGGTTGAATGGGAAGCAGTAATTGAAAGTACAGCAAAGATGATTGTATTGCTAATAAAACGTCTTGAGAATCATACAACACTGGCAGAGCTGCTCTGAGAGTAGCTGCATCTCATGTGATGACTGATCAGTGCCTGGAGCATCCAAATGCAGGAAGCTGATGCTTTGAAATACACAGGTGTGACTTCCCAGCCCAGATGGCAGTGCTGGTGCTGGAGCAGAACTCTAATCTCTCAAGTACTCCAGCGAGCTGAGCTGCTAGGGCAATAGTTTTCTTCCATTATCTTGGTTGCTGGGTTAAACCTGACTTGAAAAACAAAACAAACCATTTAAGACAACATTGTTGTAAAAGCTGAGGTATTAACAGTCACCTAGAGCCTTCTACATGCAGTTGGCCTCTGAAATCATCTGTTGTTCTCATTTTTATGGTACATTTTACGAATGACTGTTGTTATAGAGATCGGTTTTGCTGAGAAATGCCTGCCATGCTAATATTGGTTCTGTGATGGATAGCAAAGGCTAAATATAGCCTTCCCTTTTCTTTGCATTTTTAGATGACATTTTTAGATGAGTTGGATTTTATTTTTCTTACTACAGCCAGGGTAAGGCTCCTCTGAGTCTCCCCTTGCACTAAATTGCCTTTGGGGAGGGAGGAGGAGTTGGGAGCATCAGTGAGAGGGTCAGGCTGCATATCCAGGGTCTGAAAGCTGGACTCTGCAATGGGAGATTTTTTTCCTGTATTGTTGTGCTGCATTTGCGTGGTTGATCATCTCGCTGTAAGTGTTCCCTTCAGGAAGAAGTTGTGTAGGTTTTTGGGTTTTATTGTTGAATCATTCCCCTGTTGTATCCTTTTGTTAGGTTACCCATGCACAGACACCCACCCATGTGCCAGCTGGCGATGGTGGAAGGGCCAGGGCAGGTCAGGGTCCCATACTGGAGCAGGAAGATCCCACCCAGCTTCACTGCCAAGTGCTGCCACGTCCTCAGCAGACGTGGGAGCAAAGCTTTCAGAGCACACTGGATGCTATACAGGTGTATGTGGGAATTAGCAATAATTCTTCCCTGTCTCCTGGATTGCTCTTCTTCCTCCCCAGCTCCTCTGGCAGTGATGCAGGACTGCCAGCAGCTGCAGAAGCTGGTGAGCCAGTCTGAGCACATGCCTTCCTTGCCTACGGAAGGAAGAGGGCAGCAAGGTGAGATAGCCCTGGGCTGGGAATAGCCAGGAAAGGAACTCTCCTGCCACAGGTGGCTTGGCAGTGATGGCATCTCCTGATACTTTACAATATTGTGTTAATGAATATTAAATTAATAATTTATTGAAATCTATGAGCTTAAACATAGTTGTAAGAACTTATTGAAAAGAAGGTAGTGAATTCAAGGCACTCGGCTCTTCCACTTCCGGGGCTGCTGTGTGAACATTGCATGTTTAACTATGAAGTAGTATCATGCTTAACTCTGAATAGATCAGTTTGCCCCATAATTCCAGTTTTCTCCTCTAGGGACCTTCTAGAAATAGTTTCTTGGCAAAGAGCTGCTGGGGTTGCAGTATGTCTGGGTTCTGTAGGGCTGAATCTTGGGAAAGGAAGCTGTGGAAATGAGTCAGGCGGTTTCGGGTGGAAATACCAAAGCTCTGGGCACTGAGAAAACTTATAACTATTTTGACTTATCTCATCTGGCTGTGTGTCTTCATCTTCATTGCTGCTTCAAACCACATTAGCCTCCTTGCCCTACTCTCCCAAATGCTTTCCCCTTTGTGGGCTTTTTTGCCTGTTCAGCTGCTTTTGTGATCCTCACCTACCTCTCCAGCACCCCACACCGTGGCAGAACTACTGCTGTGTTTGCTGACACCACTGTTCCCCTCAGCCAGGCCTACCCCTCCCTGCACTCACATCCCTCTTTGTTGCAGCTGTAGGGTTAGATAGCACTAAATTAATCATGATTAATAATTGTACCCATTTTCAGTGTGCTGTCTCCACAGAAATAGTTTTGTTGTTCTGTACTAATTTCAGCTGTTTTAATGCACCAAAAGCAAGCATAGGGCCCAGAATCCAGCAGAGCAGTTGCTCTTCCCTTCATTCTGATTCTTCCACAGAATCAGACAATCTTGTTTCTGTACCCGTGTGCTGCCAAAAGTTTCTGAACTTTTAATCTAATTTAGCCAAATTGTTATTCAATTGTATAAGATTTGACATATGAATAGCCCCATTGAAGTGACTGCTATTCCTTACATTCTTCAAGTTGCCCATGCATTAAAGTACCTTGCTGAATCCAAAACATTTTTATTAGCTGTCACTATCTTCCAAAAGTAACAATGGCTTGTTTTCCTTTTCTCATATTCTCCAGAGACTTTCCTAATCTATTTTCACAGCTGTAAACTGAGGGCATCTCTGCTCTTTGCTTGGATTAGTCACCAGGACTTGGAGGGTTTGCTTAAAACAGGCAAGACCAGCACTGCCTTTTGTTCTCCACAGTGTCCGGCCGTGGTTGTGCACAGGGACACACTCGTACAACTTTCTGGGCAGACCATGTCCAGACAATGCAAACACGAAGGCAGTGTTTCTCTTTCCAGTTTTTCATTTCAGTCCCCAGTGTATACACCATATTCTGAAATTATTGCAATGCTCAGCATGTGTTTGTGCTTCCTGAGTGCCTGGTTAGTCTGCTCGCACCCTGGGACACCTCACTCCCAGGCCAGGAGCTGCTTGTGTGAAAACACTGGTAGGAGACCTTGCTTGGCTTTGGCAATATCTTCTGAATTCCCTTTTGGATATAGGGCTCATCTTTTTCTCTTCCTTAGACCTCTAATCTTAGCCCTAACCCCAAGATGACCCCCAGCGCAGGGGCTCAGCCATGTCCCCAGGTTTAGCAGTGCAGCATGTTGTGTCACTGGCAGCCCTGGAGCTGCTTTTGTAGCCCCTGGAGCCCCACCACCTGCCCACCTGCCCAGTCCTCCCACCTTCTGAGCTCAGCCCTGCGTGGGGCTTGGCTGAGTTTTTCAGCAGGCAGGCACAGTGCTGCTCCTGCTACCTCCATCCACCCTTGCTGCAGGAGAGGAGCTGCAGGACCTTACTGAGGTGACCTCAGCAAAGGTCTGGGAGAGGTGGGCACCCCCATTCCAGCTGGCAGACCTGCCCTTGCTTAACACCAGATCTACATCAATGAAGTCAAACACACTTTGTTTCCCCCTCAGTCTTCTCCACTTGTCATCTTACGGAAGCCCTCCCACACGTGCAAGCTTTCTCCACACTTGGAGTTCACTGGAGGATTAGTTTCCCATTTGTCTCTGTGTGATGCAGACCTGAGAACTACACATTTTCTCTCAGCCTCTCTACACTCCTATCATCCTCCCTCCCTGCAAATGATACAGGTAACCAGCTGACTAATCCTTTTCCCTGATGCCTCACCCTCTGAGTTTAATAACAAAAGGATATAAAAGTGAGAGCTGTGTGGATGCATCTGTCAGACCCAGCCTTGGGCACCAACTGGCTTTTTCCTCAGTCTGTATCCATGCTGTGTTACACACTGGAGAAACTGATAGGAAAGCAATATGTATATTAGTATATTTTAATCAGTAGCATGAACTACTCTCCCTATCCCTGTGACTTATTTCCTTCTTGGGAAGCCTATGCTGCACTTGTTACTTTCTGTTATACCGTGATAGTTAGTAAAGAATTTTGTGCCAAAGTTATGCTCAGTGAATTATCACTGAAATTTGTGGAGCTATAGCAGAATTTAATTTGGCAGTGTGGAGCCGATGTTGCTCCCAGTGATGTCTTCAGCTGAAAAATCTCAGTTTTCTATTGCCTTACTTAGAAAAAAATAGGCCCCTGTCTCTAGTCTTCCTCAGGAGTGCCAGAGGCATTGGAAATGACTGGTGCCAGAGGCACTGCCAGGGCAGAGAGACTCCACTTCTGCTGTATGTGAAGAAGTGTGGCAGCAATCTGTACCAGAGGCATTAAGTAAATCTACCCCTGGAAGCAAAGTTTTCTGAAAGGTGAGGAGGATTTTAACAAATGCATTAATGTCTATGACATATTCAATACCTTTGTTTTTCTTTTTAATGTCTTGTGGTGGAGTAATACAGAGGTGATATGCAGCATCCTCATGATATTGGAGGCAGAGCAGTTTGAATGAAAGCTTAATGGAAATTCAGTGTGCTGCATGCTGAGCATAGACTCGGTTGACTGCATAAATCTAAATGTCAAATAACTAGAAAGTTTTACCAAATGGAAATATGATGCTTTAGTTCCATGTTGTCAACACATGAAAAGAAGCATATTAATTGACAAGGAGTAAAACTCTGTATAAGTTCTTTTGAAAAAAAAGTTGAAAATATTCAAAGTAGGAACAAGATACCACCGATGTTTTCAAGAAGAGGGAAAATATCAATTATTGATTACTTTGAGAGCTAAACATTGTTTGGGCATTTATAAGAATAATCTAAAAACTCAAAAGCATTGAGAAGTTTGTATAGCAGCCCAAGTCCCAATACACTTGGTAGAGCACTGCTGAATACCAAAATACAGGTTCCTGAGCAATCTAGAAATGATGATGTTTTATTGAGTGTTGTGGATTGTTAGTTTGGTTGATTTGATTTTTATCCTGTAAGGAAATTAAAGCTCAAGCACTTCCAAACTCAGTTATATTTCTAAAGATCATCTTTGCGTGCCAGCTTTTGCCTAGAAACTCACACGAAGATGTCAGCCATTGAAACCATTTCATGTGGAAGCATTGCTAAGTAAATTCACTAAATGCCTATTCATCCCAGTAAGATGGAGAGTCACTGGAGCAGCAAATGTGAAAATCTGCACAGCTTACTATACAGCAAGCAGTTTTCTGAGGTTTCCAAATTGAGATGCAGAGTCTAACCCTGGGAGGTATTACAGCTCACATGAGTGAGCATAGGAGGAGGGTCTCAGGCTCCTACAGCCTGGTCTGTCAGGCTGGTTGATAGACAGATAATTCACTTGGTCTAGATAAAATCAATGAGAGTATGAAAATAGTTTACTTGGCTGATAACATTTCCAAGTTGTTGCAGCCTGACCCCAGAAGTTAAATGCATTTTGTACAGGATTCTGATTTAACTTGGTTTTCTGTGGCTTATAATAATGAAATGTTTTCCAGATACAGATACTATTGACAGCTGTTTTATCTTGAGTTTTTCTGCCATCAGCTTCATTACAGACCATTACTTAAATGGTGTTGTATCTCTAAGGTTGTGGTTTTGAATGCAACTCAAGAGATTAAGATCATTTTAATGTGATTTATTCAGTTTTCCTAAATCTGCTGACCTAAATAAATAGAGAACATTTTTGCTCCATTGTTAAAGAAATTACAGACCACAAAAGCTGTCAAGCGTAAATACATTCTTGGACGTGTCAGCTGAAATTTTGAAAATACTGGTGTCAGATTGCCTGTCATAGTAATTGGAATTAACCTTCTAAATTCCTTTGTTCCTATTAATTATGTTGGCATTTTGACATCAAAATTCTCTTGCATTATGCATTCCAACTTCGGCCTCTTCTCTGTTACAAGGATGAAAACAAATAAAATGCCAATAGATACTTAACCAATCCTGCAAAGCGTGTAAAATGGGACTATCAGTGCAGTCGTCTCACAGCTGGATTTTCATACTTTAAAAGTGTTGAGCAGTATTACTTAATACATACTCTGTTATAGTGCTCAAAATATCTGCCAAGAGTTGGTAAGGGACTTGTGAAGATGTAATAAAGCTGTGGTTCCTTCCAAGTACACTTCTCCTGAGTAGAGTGAGGCAGTGAAGTTTAGCAGCAGAATGGAAGTTTTTTCAGGAACCACCTCCTTCAGTCTGTGGATGGTCCCCAAATGAAAACAGTAAGTATATACATTGCTCTAGACATAGTGGTTTTCACAGTGTAATTTGTGCATTCTTTGTCCTTTCTCTTGCAGGACAAATGATCAGCTCGTAGCATTCTTGTCCAGATACCGTGACATGAACTTCTTGAAATCTCATGGGAGGGACAATGCAAGGTAAGCTGACCCTTTCCTCACCTTATTTTAACCATGGCACTGACAGTTTTTGCATAGTGATGGTTTTCCAGTGTTATCTGAATGAAGAAATCCTTAGTCCAGGAAAGAGAAGCAAATGAGAAGGAAGACCTCTTGTTTACTGGTACAGAATGACTCCTTCCCAGAGTCAGTTTGCAGAGATGCTTTAGTGGGGAGCGAGGTAAGCAGAATGATGCTTGTTTCCTCCTTGGGGCTTGTCACAGATCAATGTTTTGTGAGCAAGAGGTCATTGCCCTGCACAGCAGCACTGCCCAGTTGGTTCCAGCCACACTGGTGACCAAGCCCTGTGCTAGCTGGGGTCTGCAGCAAAGCCTTGTGCAAGCAGAGGCCCAGCTGTGAGAGCCTGTAGCAGCTTGCACATACTCGTAAGAGTGAGGATGATGGCTGGAGCTTATCACAGTCTACTAAAGGTTTGAAGTCCCTCTTCATCCACCTACACAAGTCTCAGGGAGAAGAGAATGTGCTGTGTTTTCCCACTTACCACTGTGTTTTGAGGGAGCAGCAGGGACCAGACATCATGTTCTAAAGATTTAAACAACCTCTACAGATGAAAGAACTTTCCCATCTGACTGCAGTTGTCCTGTTTTCCTATTTATTGATAGCTTTGGTTTTCCTTCTCTATTGCTACTTTTGTACCATAACAGCAGTGTTGCAACAGTTCCAGCAACTCCATGCGCTGAATCCCAGTGGCTTTGCATCTGAAAATACTGTTTTATTCTGTTTGGGTCACCAGGTCATCCATTTATTCTGTAAAATGTCAAGGGTGCTGTAAGGCTGAGTTTGGTTAGAGTATATGGAGAATGTGACACACCGAGCTGCATGTTCAGCACAGCAGGTGGGCAGAATAACACACAGGTCTCTCACTTCTTGGCTGTTCTTGCTCTTGTCACTAGACTTATCAATTCTGTCATGTTCCAGTTTAAATTAAGTTCTCATGAGCATTCATCTTGTGCAGTCAGAAATTCTGTAGCAGGTAATAAAAAATAATGCTGTGAGGAATAATATTTAAATCTGAGTCAACAGTTTTCACAGGAGAGTCCCTGGTTTGGGAAATGCAGAGTGTCAGAGTGATTGGCAGACTCAGCTCTATCTGGCAATAGTGATCAACAACAGGGCATAGAAAAGGGGAGAGAAACAGTCAAGGAGAAATAGTTGGTCTCTTATGCCACCTTGCTCCTCTTGTGCACCTGAATCTTGTCAAATTCCCTGAGCCGACTAAGGAAAATAACTAATGAATTATGACATGCCAGCATTAAACTGGGTCAAATATGCCAACTTCAGCTGGATCAGAACTATTTAGATCAATTAAACACACTAATCTGATATTAATTTAATAATTAAATAAGTTAATGTGCCACTTGTCCTCCTCTCACAGGAATAACCCATTTAGTAGTCAAGTGGTTCTTGTATAAACGAGAGCAAAAGGTATTTACCTTTTAGCCTATTACAAGTCACCATTTTTTATTTTTTCTTCTGTATTCCTACCATAAATTCCCTGTGGATCAGGAAACATGATTTGGGACATGAGTGCAGATATACCATCCTTATCTGCTATGGTTGTCTAGTCCCTGAGTTCCATAAGCACTCCCACTGCTGACCACTGGATGAATGGATCCTTTCACATCACCCCTTGGCATCTCCCCAGTTTTTCCAACAGAGAGAGAAAGCAGCTCCCCTCTTCCTGCAAAGCCCAGACAGCTGTAGAGATACACTCAAGCCAGAAGCTGCAAATCTTCTGAGCAATGCTGGAGTTTGGTAAAAATTCATTCCATTGTTCCCAAAAAGCTGATCAAAAAGCAGTTACCCCTTGTATGTATTGCAGGTGAACTTCCAGCTCTACATCTACCTATTGAGAGAGAAATTAAATCTAAAGTAAAGATTTCGAGCCCTATATTTTATTTTTACTCTTTCAGAAACTTAGTCTTGTCTAAAGCAGTAAATGTTGCCTCTGCTCTTTCCATTTGACACACACTTGCCAATTGCCTTTCATCAAATGCCCAGGGTGTGTAAGCAGTGCTCCTACTGGTGAGGGTCATCCCTGTAGTTGGAATGATGAAGTCTTCTGGACTGACATAGCTTGTACAAGCACAGGCAGGTGAGATGAGAGCAAAGGCCCATCCAGGCTGTCACCCCACGTCCAGCTGCCTACAGCCAATGTTCCTGCAGAAGCAGGAGGCATGGTCATGGTCCTGCTTTACAATATTCTCCCAGCTTCATGTGACCTTTGCCTGTGGAATTTCCACAGCCAAACTTGCTGACTTGCTCATTTAAGAGTGAGGGGTGATTATTGTTTTTCTATTCCTTTTTCCAGTTACTTTATAAATTTTGCTCTTTGCTTTGTCATGTCACAGCCCAGGGGAAAAGGAGTTCCCATGTGCAGAATGGTAAGGCCAAGAGTTTAGTAAAGTCTAGAGGAAGCAACAGCCTCAAGGTTTGGCAACAAAAAATGTAAAAGAACAGAAGGCAACTTTTGGAAAAGAATTTAGAACACAGGCTGTTATTGGGCACTCTCCATGTTATTGGGCAATAGGAGAAAACTCCCTTGGGACTGTTCTGATCTCAGAACAGTCTGGAACAGAATTTTTTATTTAAACCAGCTAATTGAAGCCACATTAAGGGAGAGGGCACTGGAGTATACTGACTGCTGCCCCATATACAATAATGACTTAGCTTGTCCAAGATGGTTTTCTCAAAACATATGAACTAATAATACAGGAGCTCAGCATCTAAAGATCATTGAAAGCAATGTATAACCCTTGCTGATACTTCTAATTTTAATTTGTGAATTAATAATGGCTCCTAAGCAATAGGCTTTTCAACTATCTAAGTCTGCTTTTTAAACAACTGGAAACTCTGAATTTTAGGTCATCACAGTGTGTGGATTGTACAACAGAAAAATTAGAAGTGCCATCTTGAAACCGAAATGCCTATACAGCTCAATTATAATGTACTCTGTATTCAAGCCATGTTCACAATCAGTACATGTTTTACTGCCAAATAAGGAGAAAAACCAGGCTTCCCTTTATAGAGTGAAGTTTTCTTTTAGTTATGCCAAAGTCATTCAAAAGTGCATCGCTCTGATTTTCCTTTAGTGGCTTCAGTAAAGGGAATGGACATGAAAATGTCTCCTATGCTCAGCTGGAGAAAGGTTATTTCCAGAGAGAGGTGGATGTATGAAATGGAATTGCTTACAGCAGCTGGAGTTGTTACATAATACTTACTGGGCAACACTTACATTTTCTCCTCTTTTCAGTGTCTTAGACTATTAAAAGCAAATGAATAACCTGGTAGTTGTATAAGCTATTGCAATTTGGAATACACAGATGTTTTTTTTGGTAGGAGCAGCACCTGGCTGATGTATTATAAAGACAGTCAAATGTGACATCTTCAATGGCAGGCAGGAAAAAGGGTTTCTTTAATAGAAATCTTGCCACAGTATTCATTTGAGAAATAGTGTAAACATGCTGTTAAGGCTGGATGCTGTTAGATCTTACAGGAATCTCAAGCTCATAGGCAAAATACAAACAGCTAAAGAAAAGGCCATTGAAAGTTTGGTAGGTATCCGAGTTCCTTTCTTGTGCTGAGTTTTTTCTCCTCATTACTGCTATTATTTGCAGTTGTGTTGTCCTCTTTCTGGCTCCTGGGTTCCAGATAATTTTAGAGGTGTTGGTGAACTGTACTAAGGAGCATCACAATCCCATCGCAGTTCTCAGAGGTTCCACCCCTTTCAGCCCAGCCCTTTCTGCTGACAAATACCTGTTTCACCACCATTTCAGAGATGCCTTTTTTCCCAGTGGCACACACTGTTTGTTGGTGTTCTATACACTGGGTTGATGGTGGTTTGGTGGTCGGGTAGGAAATGGATCTTGCAGTAAATGCTATTGTGTATTGTATTGATGGATTGCCCAGTAAGCACTCAAGTACTAGGGAAAAAATTGATTAATTATCCCTGGTATTGGAATAGTTTTACCACTTAAGTCCTAGCAGGGTTTACATTTCTGCTTATGTGAAATATTTGGTGGTTTGTTTGGCACAAATTACCTTCAGCCATACTTTTTTTGCCAATTTTTTTAAAACATTTGAATATTCTGGAGCACATGGACTGAGCTCTATTTTTCGCTTGGAAGTAGTTCAGCCCAACAGTTGCATGAGAAATGTAGTGACTGAAATAGCAACATGCATCTTCTCTGCAAAGAGACTGCACTTAAAAAATTTAGACATTACAGCTAACTTTCAAATGTTCCTTAGTGCTTTATGCTAAGCATTAGGGGAGCCATAAAGCCTTTACTGCTTCAGGTTGACAATTTGCCTCCTTGTAGGGCTTTTATTTCTGCTCAGTTTTGGAAAACAGTTCTCTAAGTTATCAGTGCAACGCAAAACAAAAACAGCCATATGTCTTGACATGGGACTAAGCAGGATGTTCTTTGCTCTTAGAGTATACAAGCAAGATCATCTGCTTGTTCAGGAAGGTGCAATAAGTGAGAAGGCTTGAAGCTGTCATACTTTATGGGGCTTTAGGAGGAAGGTGAAAATTGAAAAATTTTCACTGGTAAATTAATCAGAAATCTTATTGCGGTCTAAAAACATTGAATTGCACACTTCATTTTCAGTTGTGTTAATGCCAACTTTTGTGCCCTGGCATCTGACGTCCTGAGACATTTTATGAAATGCTTATGACAGGGAACATCCTTTTAAGCTGGACAGATGTTGTTGGCCCTGATGTACCCACAGGTCAGTATCCTGATGTGGTAGCTTGAAATCTGTGTAGAAGTGACTTGTGCTTGTCCTCAGTCAATTGGAAAGCTGGAAAGTTTGAAACCCCATTTCCTTTTCTTTGTTCAGTGACCAGCAGGCAGATCCCAAGGCGCTGAGCACAGTAGAACTTGCAGTGAGATGCTGTTGTGGTGGTGACCCAGGTGTCCCTTTGCAGTGCCCGTGGGTGCTGTACCAGCTGGGTCTGTGGGATCTGTGGGCCATGGGGGAAGCAGTAGCCTGTGTTGTAGTTGCTGCAGCAGCAGCATCACACAGATGAAATGCCTTCAAGCTCAGCCACTCAGGCCCGACAGCGTTCCCAGGTCAGAGACTGCTCAGTCATGTGGCTGTTGGGAAGAAGAGGAGTGAGGGGACAAGAAATCTTCTAGAGAAGACATTTATTGGAGACAAACAGATGGCAAAATGTCAGATTTCATATTATTCAGTCTGTCTGTGGCGAGTTCATGCTACATCTCTGCATACTATCATTTGCAGTTTTGCTTATTTGATATAAAAGGAAACAGAATCACGAGTTGTGGCCTCCCTGATGGTGAGAGGAAGCCCTTTCATTTTTGTCCTTGTAAAAGCTGTTTCAGTGTT
This sequence comes from Calyptomena viridis, assembly GCA_013390005.1. Taxonomy (NCBI): domain Eukaryota; kingdom Metazoa; phylum Chordata; class Aves; order Passeriformes; family Eurylaimidae; genus Calyptomena; species Calyptomena viridis. Next base: position 82,480 of record WEIV01025262.1, on the reverse strand, counting down.
GCTTAAAAGATACCATGTAAGTGAGGAATGGTGCAAAGAAACCCATAGGAAAGACTTTGGAAGTGCCTCTCAAGCTTTATGCTCACAAGGAAATGTATGGAACTGTTGTCAAAACATGGCAATTCCTAGTAGAGTCATTACTGAAAAAAATAGATTCTCCAAGTTTCCTACAACTAAAACAATTTTAGAGGTTTTTTTTTTTCCTCCTTGACCTGCAGAGTTAAAATACTGAGAGACATTGAGGCTTTTAAGACTTCCTCTGAAAGAGAGATTTCTCTTTTGAAAGAGACAAGATGGAAAGTAAGATTTCTCAAAACCAGGGGAAGTTAATGCTTAGGAAAAAGTGAACAAGAAGAATGATGGGAAATTTCTTCTAAACATAATGTAAAGATGTGCTAGGACTAAAGCATTAAATGATTATTCTGAGAAAATTATATATGAAAGAAGCAAGAACAAATTATGTAGAATATGAGGCACCTATTGTAAAGCTTCAAAAATCTAATTATGTCCATATAGAGATGGAATAATGACCAGATAAAATGTGTGTATTCATTGACTTTGAACAGCATCTTGTGGAATACCCTAAGTGCCGTGGCTTTTTGGCTTTTATAAGGATGCCATTGATTGAGAAGGGCCACATTGAACGTAATATCTCAAGGTAGACTTGTAACTTGAAAGAAAAATTCAAAATACTGTGTTATTTTTGCTGCACTGTAAAATGACCTAAACATTATGTCTGATGTGTGTGGCAGCAGTTGTCTGCCCCAAGTTTGCTCGCACACAGAGCATGAAAGTGTTTAAATATACGATTAAAACAACTGTGGTAACATAACTGTCAAAAAATTCTTCCAGTAGAGCTCCTTGTTCTCATGATTTGCAGCCCAGTTCCTGGAGAAATTGCAGGAACAAACATCACAAACTGCATCTCTCAGCACTGGGTTGCTTTTCGTGGCTGTGTCATCTGTGTTTTCTGCTCTGAAGTCAATCTCTGTCCTCCGGAGGTCGGAGCCTGTGCCGTCCTTGCCAAGGGCAGCTGGTGATCCCACGGTGCAGGGTTTGCCCTCCCTCCATTCACACCCCCTCCATGCTCGGCTGCTCCACGAGATGTGGTGCCCTCCTCTGCTGTAGGACACACAGAGAGATGAATGACAAACACTAATCACATTTCAGAAGTAAGATTTCCCCGAGTTCCTTGTTAACTTCTGAGTATTTAGCTCAGTGGGCAAAGCTACTAAAAGCATTTCAATTTGTGTCCTTACTTAAGGCTTCGGCCTTTGCTCCTCAAATAAGCTCAATCATTAAATAAGACCCATTTTGCTAGAGCAAATCCAGTCAAGAGAAAAATTCTTTCTGATATTGTTGATGTTTGTTTCTCTGTTAGCATTAAAGGTTAGGGGGATCATTGGGAGAGTATTGTGTTTATAATACTTTCTTCCGAGTAAGGGAATTAAAGAAAAGAAGAATTATGCTTTTGACCTCATAACATTTGCATTTAAGATGCTGCAGTTTAAACACATTGAAAGCAAGGTAAAATGGGTATTTCTCCTTCTCTTTTCTTCCATCGTTTCTATCTGTACTGAGAGTTATTTTCATGGCCTTTTGAAACAGCAGGAATTGTGTGTTCTGTACTTTCCACATGCTGCCTGTCATAGCAGGCGGAAAGCTTCCTTATCTTGACAGACTAAGTAGATGCTGTTTCTTTTTGACACTATTCACCTTTTCAAGCTTCAACTCCATTTTGGGAGTGGGGGGTCAGCCCTGGAGGCTTTCAGTGTGACAGGAAGAGGTCTTGGGAAACATACTGCAAAATCATATTTTTAGAAAAACCGATGATTATCTGATGCTATTAGCCAATTGTTAATTTTCTCAGATGTTGTAAATATTGTTTAACCCTTCATAGAATGGAGTTACTCATGCAAAAGGGGTGAAATCAGGGTTATGTTGCAGTCAACTGGAAATCCTCTGCATACTCAGGATTTCTGGCCTGAGTGGGTAGGGAACGATACTGCTCTGCACTGTTTTGGGGTTTATGAACTTGCTTATTACAAAGAATTTTTTACTGACTGGTTATGGAGATATATGGTAGCCTAGAGATTGCTCACAAATTACTTGTTACAACTGCTCAAGATTGTCAAAATATTGTTCTGTGTTTTCTAGTTGGTCACTTAACTTGCAAGTTACTGCTTTTATGCTTCCCAGATGATTGATTCTGGTGTTTCCAGAGTAGCTGTGCAAATACTGCTGGCAAGTGACTCACATTTCTCATCTGTAACAATATTTACTTGAATTTTCCCACCAAAATGGACTGTTGTCTTCAAATTTTAGTCTAAAGAGAGTTAAAAGAGGAGCAGATTAAGTCAAAGCAATGTGCAGAGTTTGTCCGCATACATTAAAGGAAACATGAACAAGCTGGTAGTGGAGCTCCAAGCTCTAGAGATTCTTGCTTTGACATTGACTTTTGACTTGTGATGAATTGTTTCGGTTTGATTGTAACTTTTATTCGTAGCTCTTGTTCTTAAATTGTAAATAATGAGGAGGTGGTCCTGGGTGCACCTTGTTAACAGTGAAATGTCAATAGGAGGTTTTTTAGGCAAGAGGCCAGAAACAGGAAACATTTAGAAAGAAACCTTTTCACCTTGAAAAATATGTTCTTTCCAAATGAAAACCTTTTAGTGGCAAAGTTACTGATAAGTAACATCTAGGAATCTGATAGTCTCTGATGCTTTAGGAAGTTTTATTCATTCATAGACTTCAGAAAGCAGTAAACTGGCTGATTTATATACTGGGTAAGTATGAGCATTCAGGAGCAGGGGTCTCTCCAAGTTTCTGTGACATGCACTGTCACTTGCAGAAAACCATCCAAAAGGATAATAGTTGCTTGTGATACTTTTGCTGATATTAAGTAACTGTGCAACAATATTATACATTAAAACGTATCATGAGAGCTGAGCTATGTGTTAATATTCATGCTGTAGGAGTGTGTGCTAGACAACTTACAAATGCTTTATGTGTTATGCAATCCTAGAATCTCATCTGAAATGCAATTATAAATATTTAAATAAACTACGAAGTAAGAGGAGTTCCCTGAGCTGGACTGCAGTAATGAGCTGTTGACTGACATCTGTACTCAGTGTGACAGACCGCGTGTTGCAGTAGGTTTTTAACAAAGTATAAAAATAACCATCTGGAACTGTGTAAACCCTGAGGCTTTATCCACACCTAGTCAGGGTGCAAATGGCACCTTTCATGTGTCAGTGCCTCATTGCTGAGCTCAGGTGGCAACACGTGTTCGTAACATCTTATGCTTGCTGCTTACTTAGGAGTGTAATCCAGGGTCCTCAAAATTGGAGAAAGAGTCAAAAAAGATTAACGGGAAGCATAAGATGTCTTAGATGGATTGTTCTATGAAATAAGGCAAAATGGCATGATTTTTCTTAACCCTAGTCTTATTTTAATTTTATTTTCTCCTGGTTGACTCTCTTTTCTTATCATTTTCCTCCTGTTATTTGTTTTAGATTAGGAGAAAGGTCAAGTGTCTTAATCTGATGATAATCTCTGTTGCATTTGGCCAGTCATACTATGGTGCAATTGGATGTCATTGTCCTGGCTGGTACATTTGCAGCTGGTAGAGGTGTGCCAGTCTTACCTGAAGTTCAGGGTGACAGGAAGCACCTGAATTTTTCCACATTGACTAAGATTAATGAAATGCAATTACTAAGCCATTTTTTTCTACTTTTAATTTGGAAATTATCTGTTAGGTGTCCTGTAAAACCCAAGAGAGAAAGACAAGTTAAAAACCCACACCTTTTTGCATTTCATTGGTCCGTCCAAAGCTTGACATGCCTTCAGAAAACATACTGCTTTGGTATTCCATTGAGCATAACCAGAAGCTAATGAAATACAGCATTAGACTAGAAACAAATCAGTTAGGGTCATGATTTTGCCCTCCATCTTCCTATCTTTCTTTTCAGAGGTGGCTGCAAGCATTCTTGAATGGCTAGTCAAGAATCTTTGTGAACTGTTTGTAGTGTTTGGGAGTTTTTCATTTCTTGAAAAGGTCTACGTGGCATACAAATAGCCTTTTTCTTTTTCCCTCAGGCAATATCCAGTATGCTTAGAGTAAGTTCTTACCTGCCTGAGTGCCAAAATTGCTACTGCTGGAGTAGCTAGGAGCATCAGTCATCCTAGGAGGAAGCCTGAGGGGGAAAAAACAGCCTTATCCACCTTTTCCACTTTGGTTGCTGTTCAGCTCTCTGTGCCAGCAGCACTGCCTGGGCTTGCTGGGGTGGCTGCTGCCTCCTCAGACAGGATCATTTAGCTTCCAGTAGATCTGAAATATGCTTGGTCCCCTTGGCTCCCAGGGAACGTAAATGAACAGCAAGCAATTGCCCAGTGGAGAGCTGTGTCTTCACAGCCCCTTGTATAAACCATTGCTTCATACATCCTACAAATTATTTGCTATGCTAATGGATTATTCTGTTAAGGTGTAATGACTGTGTGTGAAGAGAGGCCCAGTAAGGGTGAGCCTTGTGAAAAATGTCTGATTTCTGTTTGGTTGTTACTGATATCTAAAACCTGATACGATTTTTCTAGGAAGGTTTCAAGAAGCATTAGCAAAAGGGTCATCTCTTTGGAGGTCCCCAAAGGCACTGTTGCTCTTCAGTTGGGCTATGCTGCCTTGCTGGAGGGGGTGTGATTGGAAAATACACTTAATTTTCTTCTAATAACACTGTTGTATAGGATTTGAGGCTGAGATTTGTTGTGAAAACAGTTGTACTCCCAGGAATTGACTTATTTCACTCCATATGCTGAGATCTGCTTGTCCAAACCATTAGCTCAAAAAAAGTCATAGATCTGTGTACATATAGAAAAAAGGAGCCTGACAACTATTCTGGAAAATGTGAGGCTGTGAGTCAAGATTTCCTGGGACCTTTTTATCTTGAGTGTGGTCATGCTGTTCTATTGGCAAGTTCAGACAATCAGGCTGAAGCTGTGTAACTGAGCTTTCTGATACCAGTTAGCTGTAATCCCCATCATGTGGTATGGGTTGAGGGAATTTGTAAGTAGAGAAGTTTTACCAATGGCCAGGTGGTTTCTTTGGTTTGAGGGTTTCTATTGCAGTCAAAGAACCTTCTATTTGAAAATGAGAGTAAAGGGTGATAAACTGGTAGAGTTAGCAGTTGAAAGAAATTACTTCATGGAAAAGAACTTTATGTTCCTATTTAAATATGGTCGATAAAATATTTTATTTTCTTAAAATAATTAACTGAAATGAGCATTTAGTTTTGAGGAAAATAAATAAATGACCAAACTTTCAGGCACATTAATATTTGATTTGGAGATAACTGCATAAATATTGAATTTGAAGATTACATTCCAGAGCACTGCATTAAAATTGCAAGACTTTTCTATTATCCTTCATAATGGAACATGAAATTAGAAACTTGTTCATGGAAAGAAAAATTTCTCAGCGCTCATTTACACATTTTCTGCACTGTTGTGTTAACAGAGGAGCTCTTCTCCTGCTGTGAAAAGAGACATAGCTATCAGTAGGACATAGACCCTGAAGTCATTTACGGTCCTTTTGAAAATTAATATGCACCATTTCCTAATTGCATCTCAGTTCTTTGATTGGTATAAACAGAACTTGAACCAGGGAATTGGCCTACAGGGTTAATGTTCACGTTTCCAGATGCAGGACTCCAGAAAGCTGTGGTGTTGTTCCTTAACCTGTGTTTCTTTTCCCCTTCCTTCAGTTCTATGTGTTTTGAGGACCACTAAAATGTCATCTTGACTTCCTACTCCAGAAACATCCTGGCGTAGCTCTGGGCAAGGGAACACTGTAGGTGCTGCAGTTCTGTTACCCTGCAGATCCTGCACCCAGAGAGATCTGTGCTCTGTGGCTGTGAGTTGTCTGGTTAGTGAGCATTTGTTATGTGGGATGTGTTCAACACAGCAGCTCACTGTGACTAACGGCGCTCAGCCCCCCTCGCGAAGGCGTGTGCTAATTCACGGCTGCCCTGCTTCTCCTTCTGGGAAATCATCCTGAAAATGGAATAACAAATAGAAACCTGGATCAGACAGTCTCAAAACATGTGTGGGCATCCAGTCCGAAGTGTTTTCAAACATAGATTGATTTCCCAGCTTTTTTTTTCTTATTATATCGGTCTCAAATAAGTCATTTTCATAACTTTGCAGTTCTGCTGTTGCTCCTCTTATTCATGGTTCAGCAATAACAAAACATTGTTCCCCAAAGACTTGAAAATGGAGCAAACATACTTATTCTGCAGCAGAGACCAATACGATGATATTTCTTCCTAAATGGCTATATGCCAATAGAGAAATGAATGGAATAATAACATGTTATGTACATGTTGCTGTTATGTACATGTTGCAGTTATGTACAGGTTGCTGTTTGGAAAAACTGAGTTTATTTAGAGACAGAAACCTGTCACACAGATTGTGTTTAGTTCCTGTTCATGTTATGGTTCTTCTGCAGTGCTTTGTTGACAGTTAATGAACATCATGGTCTTTCATACCCTAGAGGTCTGTCATCTGCACAGTTTTGCCTTAGGACAGCAGAAGGTGTAAATGATGTTTAAAAGCAATCTGTTGATCTTTGCCTCTATAACTGAATGTGTACCTGATCAATCATTTATTAAACCTCCCTACATTATTTATGAGCAGAACAGAAATATAAACAAGTGACCTTGTGATCCTTTTTTGTTTGAGGAAGTAGCTTTTTATTTCTGGAGCTTATGATGATAACAAAATACAAATTAACTTTTAATGACTGGTATTGTATTCCCTCAGATTTATCAGAAAACAAGGACTGGATCGACTTTTCCTGGAATGTGATACACACATGTGGCGCCTGGGGGACCGCAAGATCCCAGAAGGGATCGCAGTCGATGGAGGGTCAGACTGGTTTCTCCTAAACAGGAAGTTTGTGGAGTATGTCACCTTTTCTACTGATGATCTAGTAACAAAGATGAAGAGGTTTTACTCCTACACACTGCTTCCTGCTGAGGTATGTGAATTCAAAGCAATCCCTCTCTGTGTTCAAACCTGCAGTGTTCGTGCTTGTCCCAAAGGTCACTGAAATCGAAGGGGCTTTCACCTGATTTCAGTGAGCTTTGGAACATCCTACAGTGGGTAATGAGAATTTTACTCCCGTGACAAGTAAGTCCTTTAGGGTTAGGATATCTTTTGCAGTTGTTTATTGCTTTGTTTGTTTGTGGAACTTTTTTTGCAAGGAGTGGCTTTGTTTTATACTTGTAAGCCTATTAATCTGTTACTGAACAACTAAAAATCCAGCTGCCCTCTGCTTGCAAATTGTTCCTGCACAAAGCTTTTGAAGGATATTAGAGATGACGAATTGTCTTCATAAGTAGCTTTCCTTGCTATTATCCAGCCCTTCTCTTTAAAAATATAAACCCTAGAAACAAAGGTTTATTGTTCCACTCAAAACTCAGCTGGAAGGCACAGTCACAAATCATTTAGATCACTCAGGAGTAGGAATCGCTCTGGCTACAAGTGATGCAGAAGGGGAGCACACCCCAGGATGGGTTTTCATCTGGCATGCAGCAGTGTGTCAGGGAATGTGCATTACCTGCAAGTAGAGCACAGAGCCTGGTGGGTTGTCAGGCTACACCTCTTACACCTGCCTCAGCAGGTACATTGCTCCCCTGGCTTGTCAGGCTCTGCTCCCAGAGTGTGTAGCCATCAGCCATCCCAAGGAAGACCTGATGACTGTCTTTAAAACAATAACTTCCTTGGCTCCTGAATATTTTGAGGGATTGGTGTGACCAATCTTGCAAGTCTGGGCTCATGAGCTTGTGGTGTAGCACAGCAATTGTCATCTTTTGATAGGGGTTTATTATTCTGCACACATGGTGAATAATCTTCTTTAATCCCATTTCTGTTAAAAATTACCTTTTCTCTCAACTCTGATAACCTTTTCATCCATTATCTAGAGAAATTTCTGTATCACTATAGAAGGACACAGGGCAATGGGTAATTGGGTAGGTTTTTTTTTTCCCCTCTCGCATGAATGAGAATGGATGCCTTTATGGGTTTAACCAAACAGTTCAAGCATAAAATCCATATTCACTGGGCTGTCATTTAACATTAAAAAGGGTAGGGGGATTATTTGGGGGCCAGCCGTGCTAATGTTATGCTGGTTATTTATAGAATTTACTATTGCTGATTTTAAAGAGAAGTCGCTGCTCTAAAAATGGTCATTTACCGGGCCACATTTGATGATATTCTGTAGCTTTTTTCTACAAGGTTTTCTTTGCAAGATACATAGCTGGTTTCTTAAAATCACCCTGCCTTCACTGACCTGTTAACCTGCTATATCAGTCCCCATTATACATGATTTATGTAACAGCTGATATGATGATGATATAATTAGGATAGCCCAATAAGAATTCCATTCTGCCATGAGTCAGCAAATAAAGACTTATGATTTCAGACGTAAATGCAGGAGGCAGAATGTACTTTTGGTGCCTAGGGTGAACTGAATATTTCAGAACAAGGCCATGCAACTACCAATGCATTTCAGAGTGCTGGTAATAGGGATAACCACAGAAGAGGTGTCTGGGACTGTATTTTTTTCATACTAAACAGCATGATGATGTAGTTTTGAGAATTGTCTTAGGAAACAACTTGAGATCTATCATTAGCACATTGCTCAGGAAAATAGTCCTAAATCTGTTAGACTGGAGTGTAATTTACAGAAGAGAAATAATGAGAATTTCTTAGAATTGCTCATATAGCTGAAATATAAATAAAATAATTGCTGGCACTGGTGCCTTTCCCAGAGTCCTCTGGACTCCAAGTGCCAAAGCTGGTTATTGCAAAAGTACAGTTATTCTGTGCCAGGTTGTTAGAGCAGGGCCTTAGCTGTGTGTTACTAGAGTTTGGTTGGGTCTGTAGTGTGTTGTGACTTTTTCATGCTTTATGGAATCCATACACATAGAATGCATTTCTTATGTGGCAGAACAACAGAGCTTGTTAATTCTGTCATTTTGAATGAAAGTAAGTGACCTGCATTAGGTTTGGGCCCGTGGGCTGAAGCGAAGGAGAAAATTGAAGTTTTGGGATCTAAATATAGTGATCTGCTCTGTTTTTCTTGCAGTCCTTCTTTCACACTGTTCTGGAGAACAGCCCCTACTGTGACTCCATGGTGGACAACAACTTGCGCATCACGAACTGGAACCGAAAACTTGGTTGCAAGTGTCAGTACAAGCACATTGTTGACTGGTGTGGGTGTTCACCTAATGACTTCAAACCAGCAGACTTCCACCGATTCCAGGTACCTGAAGCTCTTCTCTCATGCCTGCAAAGAGGCTCTTCCCCCTCTGCTGTGTGTGGGGTGTGGAGGGCTGGCTGGCTGCATGGCTGCAGCAGGGAGTGGGAAGGAAAGCTTTTACTCCATCAGCAGGTGGAGAAGGAGATGTGAGGAAGCTCTGATCTTAATTTCAGGAGACCAAAAGATTGGTTCTCCTGTGTTTTGGCCCGTGAGACATACTGCTGCGTGGTAAGCTCACAAAGCAACTCTTTGGACTACTTGGTATTAGTAATCTGCTGTGCTAAAAAGGAGGGAAGCTTCACCCATCTTTCACGGTACCACTATTACTTGGTAACTCCTGTGGATGCAAAGGGTTTTTTCCAAAATTTCAGCTTAGGTGCTTTCATGATTTCATGACACTCCTGGCTTTCAATGTTAAGCAATGTTCATTGTCTTTTAAAAAAGCTTAGAAGTTGACTAGTGTGCCTGCTAGAGACTTATACAGCACAAGGCAAATCCATTTTTATTATTATATTCATCAGCATGATTATATTAAACTTTATCTGTAGCTTTGGGAGCCTTAGTCATGAGGTTTTGATCATCCAGGCTTGGCAGGACTGCCTCAAAAAGTTTAATCGGTTCCTTTGTAATGGTTTCCTCAAGGCAGACATGAGAGAAAATCCTGTGCTTAGGGGTGCACTCAGTCTCAAGACTATATCTGGCCTGTGTATCTTCTATTAAGAACAGCCGCTTGTTTCAAGGTCACCAGATTTGCAATTCCATCCCTGGAGCTCCTCGGCATTCCCTGCATAAAGCATGTTTGTTCAGGCCTTGTGTGGGATGGGGAGTGTGTTACCCTACAGCACAGAAACGATCACTCCTCTGAAACAGAGATCTGTTCTTTGCTGTGATGTGCTGCCTACCAGGCACGCTTGAAGTCAGTGACACAGGCACTCACAAAAAGAGCAAATGAGATGTTATCTAAGGGAAGCTCTGCTGCCCTAAACACCAATCCCAGGAAAGTCTGCAGCACAGAATAAATGGCAACTCTTAAAAACTGCCAGACTGCAGAGCCTGACCTGCTGCAGGCTGTGAACCCACACCTGTATTTCAGAAAACAATCCGGTAAACTAAGCTGGAAGGGAAAGTTCAAAATTAGAATAGATGTAAAGGCAATTTCTGACACTTGCCTGGTGGGAGAGCCCCTCACAAGAGCACATGGCCCCAGAAGGCTGGCTCGTGGTTCCCACAGAGGCACAAAGTGAGCTGCAGAGGCACCATCAGAGAGTCCACAGCATGCGCCATCTCAGAGTAAAGCTGAGCATCCTCAAAAGAATTTTCCAACCATCTGGGGCACTCTTGAACTCCTTGGCAGCTCAGAACTCGTGCTCAAATATGAGCAAGGCAAAACAAAGACTTCTGAAAAGCTGATGGTAGTTGAGTAGCATATAAAGCAGTAATATGCACAAGACTGTGTCAAGTGCAGAGCAAAAAATCTGTGCAGGACTCCTGAGAAACAGCGAAGCCTCAGTCGCAGATGGCACCTCTCTCAGAGTCCTCCTCCCACCTCCTAGCAGGAAATCCATACACAGAAAATGGTGCTCTGCCTCCTCTGAGCCCCTGTGCCACAGGACACTTTGCTCCCTGCTTAACACGTGCCAGCGCTGCACCATCTCCAGGCTAACATGGGTGTTTGGAGAGTGTTCCACACCCCTCTGGCACTTGGAGAGCCTTCCAGAGTAAGGCAACAGGGGATGGCTGCTGCTGTGAAGGGATTGACCCAGCAGTTTTTTCATTGAGTAATTATGTAGTTTTTATCTGAATCTTAACATCACTCTTAATGATGAATGGCCACAAAGGTGATCCTGTAAGTCATCGTTGCCTGTGGAGAGACGCAGTTCATGTCCTCAACTCCAACTCATTGCTCAGGACAAAGGGTCATGGCTGAAAATGGGAACTCACTCAGTGTCTTTTCCTGTCGTGTCCCAACAGCAGACTGCCAGACCAACTTTCTTTGCCCGCAAATTTGAAGCTGTAGTGAACCAAGAGATAATTGGCCAGTTGGATTATTACTTGTATGGCAACTACCCGTCTGGCACACCCGGCCTGCGGTCCTACTGGGAGAACGTGTACGACGAGCCCGACGGGGTTCACACCCTCAGCGACGTCGCCCTCACCATGTACCACGCGTTCTCCCGCCTGGGCCTCCGCAGGGCCGAGACCTCCTTCCATGCTGCTGGGGACAACAGCTGCCGGTTAGTCCGAGCCTGCCTTGTTTGGGTTGTTTCAGTGCACACAGGCTGGGAGCTCAGGGGGAGGTTCATTCTGCTTGGCTGTGCTGGCTGGAGCCTACCCTCACAAACAGGGCCGGGCAGCTGTAAGTGTACAGCACTTATTTCCAGGAGTATTTATGTCCGTAATAAAGCATTGGTTATTCTGGGTTGACATTATGTGACCTGTTTGCTGCACTTTTAAGGAGCTCCTCTCCCGCCTGATGAAGACTGACAGGATCCAGTTGGGCAGTGCTACCCCCACTGCTGCGTTTTCCTTGATTAATTTCAGCTAGTGTATTATAGCCACAGCTCCTAAACCCTGTGTGATTGCAGCAGAGGTCATGTTCACCTCTATTATGCTTACCAAGAGCAGAGGACAGGATTTCAAAACTAATCTGAACACAGGCAGGTTAATGGTCCTTGCTTGTTTGTTCCTCTGGGAGCACACATGGAGTACAGAGAGCTCAGTTTGCCTGCTTGGTGCAGCTGTCTGTGCCAAAAGTGCTGCAACTGGCAAGATCTGCTATCACCAAATACATCAAATATATATGTGTGTATTACATATACTTGCAATATATATATGTATAGACACACACATATGTATCTCTCTCTCAAATAAAGGTTCTTATTCTTTAAAGGGAAATCCCCCCTATATTCTAGATTTCTTTTTTACCTGTAAGTCTAACAAAGAAGAATTCAGTCTAAAAGGGTTTTGAAGGAAGAATTCCTGGAGTTAGACTTGCACAGAGAAGGCTCTTGTCCCAGTAGATGTTTGCTGCCTGCAAATGCATCTGAAGCTGTTTACATTCAAAGCAGAAAGGGTTCATCTTTTAAAGTCTTACTTTACCATCTCTTAATTCCTTCTTCAGAATTTATTTTGGACCCCGCCTTTTTATCCAAATAGAAAACGCATACAGCCTAAGTCAGCAAACACTGAAGACACTCCATGTGCTCTGATGGATGGATGTATATACTCTTGTGCTCTCAAGAGCACCAAATGTACCAAATGTACCTTGACCTTCCTAAATTAGTCAAGGAAGTGCTGAGCATTGTCCCATTTAGAAAGATGTGGCAATAAGTGCTCCAGATTCCTATTAGAGCTTTATCAGTGAAGGTTACCAGTGCAAAGCAATAAAAGATCAATAACAATTAGATAAAATAATCACTAGTAGCATGCCTTCCTTATATGAAATAAAGGCAGACCTAGGAAGTGCTGGGTCATTTGTCCTGCAGAGTGAAGCCAGGAGAGAGGATGGCAGCTAGGTGTAACCAGCACTGAAATAATTTGACAATTACTTTCGTGGTTATTCCTTTTGCCAGTGTTCTGATGCTGATTTATATCAATTATCAGTTTCATTTCTGAGGAACTTTCCATTGCACAGGAACTCAAGGTGCTTTTCAAGCTTGCTCAGATTATAGATAGGGACACCGTGTCATCCACCACTGATTGCAGCTGTCTGTGGGATAAAGCGTGGCTGCTTTACAGCTGGAGCCTCATCTGACAGTGCAGGGAGGAATTGCGAGCACTGATACGGTGTGGAGGCTTTGTTTTCATACCTACCTGAGCCCCCTGGAAACACTGTGAGTCAGCAACCAGTTTAAATCACAGAAAGGTGGATAATGCTCAGGTTTATAATTCCCATCTCTTCTCTTTTGATACTGTGTTGTCTTTCTACATGTATGCATATACACCTTTCCTCATTCCCTCCGGTGATTTTGCATGTCTCTAACACAGTAGTGGCAGGGATGTATTTGGGCTGAGCACCTCTACAGTTTTGCTTTGCTGCTGGGGAACAGCAGCACCAAGTCAGCTGACACTGCAGTCACCACCCCAGCTCGTTTCACACCACTGCCAGCACTGCAAGGAAAGCCTCCACTGCTTCAGGTCACATTTGGAGTCAGTCCCTGCTGCCACACACAGGGCCCAGGAGATGTTTATAAGAGAAGCTGCCTTGCACACTTTCTAACGAGGGCCAGCTCACAGCCTCAGAAAGCTGTGCCCCCCAGAGACTGCCCAGGTACCAAATGAGATTGCATATCAGCATCTCCAGTGGGAGCAACATTAATGTGTGATTGAGATTTAATTTGTTTGTTCCATCTCTAGGCATTTTTACTCACTGCTGCCAAGAGGCAATTTACTCAGACTATTTCAAGGATATTGTAAATATTTGCTGCTGCACACATATAAAACAGAAGGTCTCAGAAGTCAGGTTGTTGCTGGTATTGGCTGTGTAGCTTTGCTGTGGTTTTGCTCAGTCCATCAGTGCTGTCCCTGTTTGTATCCCATAGTCTTATGTTATTTCCTCTAGAGGCTTCTTTCTGGGTGTTGCTGACCTTGCACAATGAAAAGTCCTAGTTGGTCAGCTCTTCTCTGTGTTCATGACTTGAGCTGTGGTAATGAGCATGAGAAGTCAGACTTAGCTGACTTACTGGGAAGGTGTGATACTGGGGGGTTTAACTTGTTTTGCAGTTAATGTCAGTGCTGTAAAGTAGGAAAATATTTGATTTCCAAGCTATGAATAATATGTTTTTAATTATCTGTGCATCCATATGTACCCAAACATTGTTACAGATGTTTCTGATACTATAGCAGACAATTGCCCCTACATTTTAATTATTTGAAGCTGTGACTACGGTGTCTTTAAATCTGAACTGTAACTGAAAGCATTCACATCTCCTGATCAGAGGCTTTTCCTGGTTATTTGAACTTTTTTCAAGGTTTTGTTTTTAATTATGATTTTAAAAAATTTATGATTTAAAAAATCATGGCAAAAGCAATCTCAAGTCTTTCAGGAATGTGAGGTTTATTTCCTAAAATAAAGGAGACCTAAAATGGGAACAGGCTCCTGGTGTCCTTCGCTGCAGTGCCACCCTGCAGAGCCCTGCCCTTGGGGAAGGTGTTTGGGAATGGAGGGGGCTTGGGGGCCAGTGCCTGGCCTTGGAGCATTTCCTGCTGCTCCACACGGACAGGCACTGACCCTGATGGGTCAGGAAAGGTGGCACTTGCTCTGGAGCACAAGCACATTGCTGGGACATCCTTTATCCTACAGTCTGTCTGAGCAAACGGTGCTGCAGCCTGATGATCTGTGTGTATCTCTGGGTGGCACTTTGTACCCAGAACAGCTGCTTAGGGAGGGGAGTTCTCTGGCACACAGAGGGACCTCCTAAAGAGCTTAGAGCTGTGGATATGCTCTAAATGAGCATATATTCTTAGTAACGTTTTTTATGTTTTGGGGTAATTGGAACAGCCTCAGAATATTTGATAATGAGTCATGAACACATTTGAAATCTCTTAATGTACAGTGGTGGATTTTCTAGTTGAATTGAATGCTTCTTAAGCCATTAGCTCCAAGTAAAGGGAGATGTCATGTCTCTCTTGTGTAACTGATGAGCATGTGCATGTGCTGTTTCACAGATATTACCCCATGGGCCATCCAGTTTCCGTCCACATTTACTTCCTTGCTGACCGTTTCCAAGGCTTCCTGATCAAACACCACGCAACTAATCTGGCTGTCAGTAAACTAGAAACTTTGGAAACGTGGGTGATGCCCAAGAAAGTCTTCAAGATTGCAAGTCCACCAAGCGATTTTGGCAGGTTGCAGTTCTCAGAGGTAAGTGTTTGTAGCCACTGCACGTGTCATGAGCCTCTGGCACCACGAGGTTGCACACTAATTCAGCAGCTTTTGGAAACTATTTCATGTAAATTTTAGGTGAGAGTGGCTGTCTACACAATGCACATCCTCTTCACAGAAGGAGATGCTGTTGCCAGGTCAGGCCTGTGGTCAACCCTGAGGTTACTCAGAGTGTCCTCACTCCTTTCTGTTTTAAGAACAAATTGAAGTCCTTTGTTGTTATAAAAGGAGCTCAGTAACTTAAAAGTTTTGCAACTATGATTGTTATGAGCGCTGTGAAAGGCACATGGGGAAAATGCCATGTTTCTGCAACTCCAGATATGAATGGTGTTGTGTTAAAAGGTTTCTCTCAAGATTATGCTGAAAAAAACTCATCAAGTTAGTGATAGTCAGGTATCAATGCCACATGTGAGCAGAATATTGATGTTGTAACACGAAACAGAAAATTATCAAAGCAGTGACTGAGATTTCCCAAGACAAATCCTGTTATTTTTTCCAGGAAGTTGTCTCAGCATCTGACATAGAGTGTAAAAAATGTGCCCTAAAATATATCAGGAAAGTTGACCACTAATAGAACCCGACATCTGTGTTCTGTTTTAAAGATACAACTGTCTGAGCAGTTAATTTCATGATTTTTCTTGTTAAGCCACAGATTTCAATTAAGGTATAAAATTGATTGAACAAATGTATTCTAGTCATTATGGCTAAGTCCATAAATTACCATCTTCTTGGGCAATTAAGAAATGCCTAGGTGGGATTCAGTGTTTTGGTGTGCATGGCAAATCCATGACACTAATGTGCCATTTAAGAGATGGATGAAAAGTGTGCTTCATTTATCAGTGTGTCTGATGGTAGGCTTGCCATTTCATGCAGTGATAAATGGTCATACAAGCTTTAATTCTTGTGATTTGTAGGAGTATTTATGCTGTTTATTTAGTACTTTTAATCTCACTTTCATCTCGATGCCTGCTGTGGGTCCTCCTTTAGAAAGCAACTGGGCTGGCAGTAGAGAGAGTTTTTTCTAACTGTGTGATGAAAAGAAATATATTGATCTTGGTATTCTAGAACTCAAACAAAAATATTGAAAAAGAATACATCTGACTTCATTGCAGTTGTAGGGAGGAAACTAACCTGGGACCAGAATTTAGTCACTGGCCACTTGCCAGGTCCCCCCTGGCTATGGTGCATCTTTTTCCCCTCAAAATCAGTCCTGCAGCAAAGGATGAGCCTGATTGATGGATGTCCTGCAGCAGCAGTGCCCAGAGCCAGCCTCTCCTGGATGTCAGTGCCCACAGTTCTGTGGAGTGTGTCTCCCTGCAGGGAGGATCCTGGATCCCACAGGATTAATGAGCTGCTCCTCATGGCCTCATAGACCATGGCTGATCTGTGAGCTGCTGCAGGGAAGCTCTGTGAGTGCAAACCATGGGAAGAATTTAATCACTAGTGAGCTTTTTTTCAGGATAAGGAAACACTTTCTTCTATTTGAAACTCACAAAAAGAGTTTGGTGGCTGCTTACTTATTTTCATTTTATTTTCTCACCTAAACTCTTTGGTTGTCATCTCCTTTTATAGATGATTCATATTTTAAAAGATCAGGAGGTACAAAGTAAATAATTTAATCTTTTCTTAATTGTTTATTTTACTTTCTGCCTTCCCTTGGCCTGCAGGGATCTGTGCCTCTGAGCCAAATTATTCTCTGTTACCCTGGTATAAATCCAGCATTAACTTCTTTAGCTTCAGTGTGGCTGGAAAGCTCTGATCTGCTACTGCTTATTAAAATGCCACTGCTTTGTCAAAGTCCAGCAAGTGGAAAACAAACTTAGCAGTTTAGCTGAGATGGGGGCATCAACTTGGAAAAGATAATTAAGGTTTGTGCTTATTGGGACATAGAACTGCTGGTTCTTCAATGACTTTCACCCCATGACCTGGCAGGAATTTAAAACTGAGTGGGGCTGTTTTAGCTGGGAGCTTTCTTCCCTCTCCCAGCTCACACCAACGGGGCCACCAGGAAGAGCACAAATGTGCTGCATGGAATGTGCTCCCGAGTGTATTTGTGACCTTGATGCACAACTGAGATTGCAGCAGAGTTGCTGGGATCTCTCCAGTCAGGGCTTCCTGCCCCCTGCTCCGCTTTGCTTCTCAGACTTTGCTTCCTGAGGAGCAGATTTCACCACACACCACGTAAAGACAAGTGGAAAGAAATGGGCAGGCTGGGCTGCCCCAGGGCTGGTGGGGTTAATGGCAGTGTTTCAATGGCACACGGCTCCTGCACTCAGCCTTGGGCTCAGAGGGATAAAATAAACTTACAGGAAATCCGAGAGAGATGATTTCCAAGTATGAAACTCCCACACCTCCTAAAAGTGGCTTGTGCACAATGCACACAGTACGTGTCCTGCCAGCCTGGGTTCTGGCAATTTTTCTGTGGAGGGCAGGAGATTGATTTGCTGTAGAGAACTAAAAGTCTCAGCTCACCGTCTATCAGTTGAACACTAAGTTAATTTCTGGTCTTGTTAAGACTTCTGATTCATCACAGAGAATAAAATAAACTAGGTGGCAGGCAATTAGTGTGCATTGTGTGAACCTAATGGTCCTATTTGTGGTGAGCAATGAGACACAAACCCATAATCAAGGCATAATTTATCTTGGGAAAATTTTATCACGGGACTAAACATAGATAGAAACAGAAGTTTTAAGCCAATGAGGGATTTCCAGCTTTCCAAACATACCCTGTGCACAGTGCTTGCTCTTGAAGCCCAAAATAATGGTGATTAAAATAATGATGTGGAAAATGTCAGTTTCTGTGCCACATCCCTTCATAATTTATCAGATATTCATTACTGCTTGATTCCATCCCATACTTTATGTATTCAATTTGAAAGTGAAAGTCTACTCACAATGTTTTAAGGGGCTGTGAAAATTATTATAGGACTGTAGTATCTCTTGCCCTGTAAAATTGGACATCTAGGTCCTAGGAACTCAGCTGTGTAAAGTTAAAGGGAAGGGATATAAACCTCTAACCAGTGCTTTAAGTAAAATTCCCTCTAAAATACTGTGCTTCTAGAAGCAGCTTGTACTGCAAGCTGTGCAGCATGGGAAAGTATGTCCATAGTTGGAAGTCAGACATAAAGGGCAGATCGTGTGAACAGATGTGTACAGCTCCCTGCCTTTCCCTTCCCTGAGCTGCCTGTGCCTTGGTGTGAGCCCTGGCTCTGGGGCACACGGGGTCTGGGATGCCCAGGTGCCTTGGTGTTGCTGAGGGCCTGCTCTGTGTCCTCCTTGTTGATTTTGTGCTGTTGTTTCCTGGATCTGCACACCCCGACAGCAGTGGGACAGGCTCTTATGGGAGGTGATTGCCACCAGTACAAGAATTGTCCTTTCCTCCCCTCTTCCCTTGTTTGGCTGCAACTTTTGGTTTGCTTTAGGGAACCCAATACCATGCCTGCACAAAGCTTAACAACCAAAGCAACCTTAGCTCTTCTACAGAACACTATAATAAACANTGCCTGCACAAAGCTTAACAACCAGACAACAATTTTGTTACAATTTTTCCCCAAAAGGAACCTTAGCTCTTCTACAAAACACTATAATAAACCTTTGTGCATGTGAATATGTCTCAATATCTTTTGTGCAACCTGGTGTTGAGCAGTGTCACCTGGAGGTTGGAGCAAGGTGATTGTAACTTTCTGATATCTTCTCCCAAGGATGTGAGACTGAAGAGAGAGGGAAATAGTCAGATGTCAGGAATGAACAGTTTAATTTTTGAGGATGAAGTAAGTTTTCTTCAAAGAGTTCTTCAGTAAGAAATCGAATGTGGTGGAAAGAGTTTCCTTATAGGCTTTTCTTTGCCCAAGAGGGTGTAGATTTGTTTCACATGTTGTGGCTTCATTATTTGCAGGTCTCTTGAGCCACCGTTAGGTGTGACATGGCCACACTAAGTGAAGGTTGACAGAGTAGATAATAAGATCTGGTCAGGAAATTTTCTTTTTCAGCTTATTTCCATACATATTCAGTCAGTCTTGTCAGGAGAGAACGCACTGACAGCTCCTCGAGGCAGTCGATGCTTGGGTCTGATATCTGGGCTATGCTGTCTGGTTTGATTAGCTGGTGTGCTGGGTGAAATACCTCTGAAATACCAGAAATGCTGTGTTGATTGCAGAGTGGTGGAAGGCTCATTTTGTCTCATATTCTGCAGTGTCATAGTCTGGTAGGAGGAATTCATATGATGACAGATGGATTTATATGGTAGGGTTCTATTTTACTGACCTTGTAGCTTTTTGCTTGCAGTCTTCCTGTAATTTGTCTGCCAACCACAGGGATTTATTTAGAAGGGACTGGAGACTGGACAGTTTCCAGTACAGGTATCAGTAGTAATAGGCATCAGGTAATTGTTATGTTTTGGGGATTTGGGGGGATTTTGGCACTATATTGGAATCATTCTCATGAAATGAGATGAAATCTAGAAGAAAAGTATCTGAAGCAAGTAAGCTACACTTATTTCTTAAGGTTTTCAGGAAAGCAGGTTCTGACCCTGCCCCTGTGAGGTGACGCTTAGGGACAAAGACAGCTCTGTGTTGGGAAAATGTGCAATATCCACATATATTCTGAAAGTGGGGATCCTTCCTGTGTGTACATGGGTCTCCAGAGGCCATTTGACAGAATTCCCCAGTTTCTATACAGGGAACAAAGCAATTCTTCAGTCATCTACACTGTTTGGAGATTAAGGCAAAAGAACACCTGGAAGACTATGAGGGGTTTCATATGGGCTGGCCAAAGTATGTACATGTGTCTCCAAGGAATGGCATCACCTTGCTTAAAGGAGCAAGGGGTTCTCCTGCTCTTTGCCTCAAATGATTTCTCTCTTGTCTTTTGTTTGATACTGATCACACTTGATTTAAGCTCAGGGGATCAGGACCTCATGGGATACACGAGGTGGGCACTCCCAAGGTAGATGTGCACCCTCAGTACTGAGGTATCCAGGGCCTCTTGAGAACTGATGCAAGGGTTCAGTAGTGGTCAGCCTCATAAACACATGCTAGATTTAGTGCTGACTAAAAACTCTTTCAGTTGGCCAAAGGCAGCCCGTTACTACATTCTCATGCTATCTGTTCAGAGATGTTATTTTCAGTAGTGTGCAAGTGTTAATGGCAAGAGCTTTTAAGTTTGTATCATCCCACAGGTTATGGGTGAACCATTGAAATTCATATAAAGAGCATTTAAATATGAAAGCTGCTAGGAAAAAGAAAGGTCCATTAAATATTTACACTAGATTGTGAATCAGCTGCTTTACTGCTCATTAGTGAATAAATAAAAACAATGTCACTATTATGACAGTAAGAAAAGAATTTACAGGAAATAACTTCCCACATCAGGCAGTAAGGGAGTGCAAGGAGACAGCATCTCATAGATGGGTTTTAGTGTGACTTGTCCTAAAGTCAGCAGCAAGAGCCTTTTTCCAGGTCTTAGCAGCAGCTGGGTAGGTCTCTACTGCAAGTTCCATCTCTCAAATGTGTAATATGGTTTCATGACCCAGGAGATGAGGGTCATATTTTTTTTCTATGCATAGCCTGTGTCCAGTCACTAGGCTTGGTCCCCCATTGACTGCTTCCATGGAGGGAAGAGAGAGCTGCTATAGCCTGTTATGTCTCTCTTACATATACTCATGTGTATACATGCCTGTTATGTCTGATATATAAGATAAAGAAAACCTTTTTATCAATCAAAAGTGGACCAAAAAAGCAAGCCTTGCATTCTAGATTGTCTCACAATTTGTGTCCACATTATGATCTTAGGTCATGTTGCTGTCATCTTTTGTATGTATGTATAATTCATGTCATTAGAGAAATATGACTTGTGTCTCTTGAGAGCCCTTATTTGACACAAGGGTCTGAGATGCTTGCAGAGATGATGCAACACAACGTGTTCTTCCATTTCAGATTGGCACCGAATGGGACGCCAAGGAAAGGCTTTTCCGGAATTTTGGGGGACTCCTTGGGCCAACAGATGAGCCAGTTGGCATGCAGAAATGGGGCAAAGGCCCCAACGTCACCGTCACTGTCATTTGGGTGGATCCTATTAATGTAATTGCAGCAACGTATGATATTCTTATTGAATCCAGTGCTGAGTTTACTCACTACAAACCACCTCTGAATTTGCCCCTGCGACCCGGTGTCTGGACAATAAAAATTCTGCACCACTGGGTACAGGTAGCTGAAACCAAATTCCTTGTTACTCCTCTCACCTTCTCTAATCAGCAGCCTATCAAACAAGGTAAGTTTTATTATTTGCTAGAGGAATAATAAAGTTATTGTGTCTGTATTCACTGTAAATGCTGCTATTAAAAATGGAGTAGCACTGTATTGGAAAAGGATATAAGAAAGGAATTTTATAGATACTAAGTCAGAAGAAGCTGTTGCAGTAGGACAGGTGGAAGTGTCTGTATCCAGTCTGTAAAACACAGCCACTTTGAACAAAAGACTATTTATATCTTTAAATTATGCACGGTTCAGAATCCAGAGAACTTCAGACTCAATAATCTAACAGCTATTGTAAAAGCTATCATTTAGAAATAGAAAGAAAAATTGACCTTTTTGTGCTGCTTTTCATTCACATTTGCTCTTAGTGCTTTGCAGATGTTTAAACTGTTTCCTTGACAAAGTCTGTGTGTTTAACAACGAAAGCATTAATACACAAAATGCTGAATTATACAAAATTACCCTAGGCCAGAGCTCACCTGACATGTCGTCAGGTCCAGACATGTGTTCTTGCCTCATACCTGCCAAACCTGCTCAGCACATGCCAAGCAGTTGTTACAGAAATCTGTGGATACAGGATACAGTCCTGGGATCAGACCCATACTGTCAGTTTTTAGAAAGAAACCATTTTCTTCCCTGCCACAGCAGCCCTGAGCCATCCAAATACAGAGGGATGCTGGGGCTGCCAGCATCTGCAGGCTCCCAGCAGGAGTTTGCATGGCACAGGCATCATCTGAGTGCTGGGGTCTGCAGCCAGTGCCCAGGACACTGTGTTGGGACAAGCAGGACTGTTCTACAGCCACACCTGTTTTCTTATGCAGTAAGATCAAAACAAGCTTGTTGCTCTGAATATCTTTACCATTCTTCTTAACGTGCTCAAGTGCTCCCATCTGCCCAGTATTAATATTCATAACTTTAGACATCTTAAATTTGCTAGATACATGAATGATCCTATTAAGTTTTCAGAAGTTCTTCTGACAAGGCAGCAAATAAACTGAGTCAGGCATTTACCTTCCAGCATAACACGCTGCTTCTGTAATGCAAACACCAGCAGACAACTGCTGAGAGCTAATGCAGCCCTTATCTCGCTCAACAGGGGCTTGATTCCTCACAGTTCCCAGCAGAAGAGCAAACTTACTGATTTCTGCTTCTAACATTTGGTGGCATCGTTCCTTAAGCAGAAACTAAACCTCCAACCCGCTGCTGTTATTAGCTAATAGGCAGTGATAAATTGTGAACACACACCATGTGTAGAAGGAATACATTTTTAAAGTGTGACACAACCTGCTTCAAAGTGCAGCTGTTACTGACTTGTCTCCTGAAATTAAAGAGTTCCATGTTCTTTGGTAATTTCACATTTAAGGCATAAATTGGATTGAACACATGGCATGTAGCAAGTAACCTTGCTGCTCTTCCTGGAATGTGAGAGCTCCATGGGTGAGTAAATGTGTCTCACACTTCAACTGTAAGCCCACACTTTATAGTACAAAGGCAAAACTCCCTTTGGGCCAAACTCTGAATCTAGAATAATTCCACTGAAATTATGTAGTTATTCCATATTACCCATTGACAGACTGGGAGAAGACCTGGCTCATACCTTTTGCTAAAGAGCCTTGTTCATTCATATGGTAACTAGAATCTACTACAGGATGAAATATAAAGCTTGACAACAGTATTGTCTGGGAAAAAAAGTCTCAGGAGTGATTTGCTATTGATGATGTGATGTATAATCTCTAGATGACTGATGCATGGAGGTAAAGAAGAAAATTAATTACAGGGGCAGGTAATGGCACTCCACTGTAGTGGAATTTTATTCTTACAATGCAAATTCCTGTTGTTTGGGTTTTTAGGGCTCTCTGTCTCAGTGACACTAGTGTGCTTTGTGCAGGCAATTGTCATTTAACTTTGATTTCTAGCTTTTGTCAGTTGTCACCACTTTATTATTTAAATATATTTTTCTCTGCCAAATAGAGGCAGTTTGAGGGTATGACAGAAGAATTAGAACTTCTAAAAGAACAATTTCAGTTACTGTAAACAATGCAAAAGCTGCCAAAAATCTTCTAAAACGAAGGATTAGTATTCTTGTCTTAACATTGAAAATAAAACATGCGTCAGACTTAGCCAAGAGTTGTCAGCAGAAAGGGGGAATATGTTTTACTAGAGATTTCCTTAAAATTTCGTTCTTCCAACCATCCTCCCTCACCACCACCACCATCAAGCCCCTATCCCCCTCCTCCTCAGGGAAAAAAAAAGCCCTTGTCAGAAGGATTGCCCTGGAAAGTAATTTGCTAGTCCAGAAGCTTTTTGAATGACTGATACATTTCATACCCTTCACATGTCACTTCCTCAGTGATTCGGACCCCTCTGTCTCATACACTCCAGATGTAGAAACTGGAGTCTAGGTACTTACAGACAAAAAAGTGTGTCCATGAGCTTGTGTGCAATTTTGAAAAAGCATTTGTATGTATCTGGCAGCAGCCACTAAAATCCTGTATCTTGAGAACATGGACACAACAACTATCCCTGTATTTCCTAGATCTTTGCTTATCTACACATCACTTCAGCCCAGAGCACAACAAGGAAAAGTTGCCTTTGGTTTCTCAGCATCAGGAAAGGAGCCACTTACTCTTCTTCTGAATAATCAAAGTGAAACATGTTCATTCCATATCAAAACTCTCGAAATTCATTATTACAACTCAAAATAAAAAAATAATCATGGGACAGCTGCCAGCAAAGATGTTTTGTTTAGCAGTTTATAAAAACAGCATATGCCACTAGTTTATTAATTTTTCTGTTTCCATTTATTTATTAATTTTGGCCTAAATTCTGTGCATGTAAGTAAAACCATAAAGGGAAATGAAGAGCGGGTGTTTTCTTTGATACGGTGTCCAGATGCACATAATTGATAGAATGTAAATTGTTTTAAAAACACAGATTTGTTGACCTTTTCAAAACCTGGATCTGTAAGAGATCAGATCTTACATAGAATTATTGAGGATGCTGTGTGGGGTATTTCTGCTGTTAACAAGGCTCCCAAAGCTATTTCAGTGGAAAGTCTATAATGTTATTAATTCTTTCTTGCTCCTCTTCTCCCTCCAGTCATCCAAATCCGTGTCTTCTTTCTCTGCTTTGAGTTGTGTCACTGATCAGCTCTGCCTTCAGCAGATCCTCTGGCTCAAGAGTGCCTTCAAGTATTTGTCTAGTTGGAGAAAGAAAATAAGAAAAGGAAATTCAGTGAATTTGTGAGATAAACCATTTGGTGAGATAAGGTTCACTTGCTCCACCAGAGTCCCCTTCCCTCTGCCTCCTGCACAGACAAAATCCAGTTTATTCTTCTAAACAGCAATTTTGAGTTTCTCGCCATATGTTTGAGTGTGTTAAAGCCAAGTACTCTGTGCTTGTTGTAAGGACATGGGAGGGCTGCCAAGGACCAGCAGGATGCTCTAGGAATAATTGTGCCAAGACAAAGAGGGAATGGGACGTGGAGGAGACAAAACAGGGAGCAGATAAGTAGAAGATCACTGGCAGTGATGACAGACAGGAGTGGAGGACTCTTGCTGTCTGCTTTAGGCAGCCTGAATTTAAGCACAGCTTGGAGACTTGAGGCCAGATGTCCAGGTCCCCTGCATAGGGACTGCAGAGGCAGAGCCAAACAACAGGTATAATTCAGAGCATTTAGCCAGCAGTTCACAGACCATAATCTAAGCTACCAGTAGGTTTCAGGTCCTAAGAAAACAAGTTCAGCAGAGGTTGGCTCTGCTTCCCCATCAACCCACTTTCTCCCCTTCCCTGCTCTGCAAAGGCCATGTGAAACAGTCATGCCAAGTGTGATCTTACACATCTCCCAGGGGCACAGAGAGGGGACGAGAAAAAGCCAAAGCAATTTCATTTTTAAATTTCTGTTTATATTCCCAGCAAAGTTTCCACAGCACTCTCCCAGCTGGAGTGCTGATAATGAGTTGTCATCTCTTTAATGGATAGTACCTGCTCCATTAAAGCCAAATAGGTTATGGTGAGCCAGTGGGCAGGTTCACTTCTAGGGCAGAAAAAGCCCCAAATCCTCAAGATGATAGTAAACCCTGGATCGAAAATAAATAAACAAATTAATACATAAACCCCTTCTTCCTTCAGGCAAGGAGGGCAGTGAAGAAGAGCAACCTACTTCTTTGCCTTAATAGAGACCTTTCCCACTCTGTTCCCAGCTTGATGTCATGTCCTCGACATGGAGCTGCTGATCTCTGCTGCCCCCAGGGAGCCTGAAACACCAGCACCTGGTCCCTGTGCCCCCAGACTGCAGCCACCCCTTTCAAAGGCTGACAGCATTAGCAAGACACAGGCGATGCACACAGGCACCTCAACGGCCTTTTAACCTAATCCATATTTATAGATCATCTCAATTAGTATATACTGGGAAACCTTTGTTTTGCCCTTGGTTGTTTGCAGTGGCTCAATCAATTCTAATTGCATCTATATGGATTATAAACTGGGTGGCAACTTGTGTCAGAACTGCTGTGATTTCTTTAAATTAACCAGAGGTAACATGACATGTTCTTGATAAATGCAGTAATAGCAGCAGGCAGGCATATGACTGCAGAAGAGCAGACATGCCCTGGAATCATCATTCTGAGAAAAACCCTGAAGATAGGGATTTGCTTTGAAATTTAGTTCAGATCCAGCTGACAAGGAGTCGATTAGCTCCACAATGAGCAAATGCAGCACTGTCTTGTTTGCTGCAAGAGAAAACAAACAAAATGTCAATAAAAAATTACCTCTTTGCCGGAGGGTTTCAGCACAATTCAAGTAAAGAAATAAAGCTGTACATTCTGTGTTACTTTAAAAAACCCACAGGTCTAGCACCTTAATGTGTACCAAGGTAATCACATTTTTCATTCCTTAGCCCACTCTCTGTCTAAACTCATTTGCTTTTTCTGCAAAGTGAAGAACAAACCCACACAAAAATGGTGAAATCCCAGCCTGTGCAGCTGGCTATAGGCTGTGTGTTTAGTTCAAAGAAGTTGTACCAAGAAAAGTCAGTTGGGAAATGTGCCCTCACAGACTAAAGAGCAAATAGAAATGGGGGACAAAAATAACAACCTTTTTTTAAAGCCATATTTTAGAGTCAGTGGAATATATTTTGCATTGATACGTGTCTAAAGGGCTGCTTGGATGAGCTTGCTGTGATAAAGGTCTGGCTTAACGTCTGCAATTCAGCCAATTTTGAATTGTTTGCTCTAACTATACAGATTTAAATGTCTAAATACATGGCTCACAGAGGCAACCTTTATATTCTTCATTATTTTTTCATGTGCTCTTGCTCATGACACTTGTCCGAAGTGTCAGTGCTTTAAGAGCACACACATTAGCTCCAGCCTCCTTTTGTACAGCATTTCAGGCCTTGGGAGCCACACTGTCCCAGTCCTGTACCAGCCCAGTAAGTTAGAGAGTCGTAGTTCTCTCTCAGTCAGTTTTCCTGTAATGCAAAGAGGAACAGCCCACATCTGCCATTGCTTGGATGAGCAGTATTGTCCCTGCTTACCCATGTGAACTGTTTAACAAAGACTTGGAGGCTCCAGGAGAGGGTTCTGGATCGAATCCTCAGCATTTCCTGTTGATGTATGTTGATGTATGTCTGTGTATGTAACTCTGCACTCAGGCCTCTGTCACCCAGCTTTTCCTTTCTAGGAGATGCTGACACCTAACTTGGGGTGACATTCTGCTGTGGGGCCAGACAATCCCCTACCAGTACCAGGTCAGGGCTCATTGGAGAAGCCCATTTCACTGTGGGCAGTGGTAGCCCTTAACACAGTGTCTGTTGCATTGTCAAGCACTGGGTCCTGTGGTTTCTCTAGTTTTCATTCCTTCCAGTCCTGATCATCCACCAAGTCCTGAGGCCTGGGACAAGTGTGAGGCTGAGCCAGAGAGAAGAGCAAGTTCCGTTGCATCCTGTTTCTTGTCTGAATAAAGATCTCTCTTGTTCTTGTGCACTAAACACATGCACAACAGACTTTGATTCAACAAGCTCACTGAATTGCCTGTTTCAATCAGATGATCCTGCTAGTAATGCCAACTCTTATTTATTTGGGGATTTTTACTCAGATTGTTCCTATTTAATTAATATGTTGACAAACAGTCTTCCATATTTAATTGCTTCCAAAGAAGGGAATTTAATCATGTGTACTTGTTCTGTTTTTTAAACTGCAGTGCTCTGGCAGAACACACTCCTGACACATGCGTGGAATGAACTCATTTTGACTAGAGATTATTGTGGATATCTATCATTTAAAATAAAAAGAGGGGTTTAAATGGACGCAGGAACAGTTAAGTGATGTATAATGGTGATGGAGATGTGCCGAACCAGTTTAATTGGGGATTTGAAGTAATGGACTTGCACAGTATTTGACATTAAAGACTTTGCAAATGTAACAGCAAAGCTCCAATTAAACATCCCTTTTTCCCTCTGAATAAATACACGGATTTATTGCCAGCACCTGAGATACTGTCCTCTGCCTGGAAGAAAGGACTCAGTGTCAGGCTGCAGTGCAAGCAGCAAGGACATGTGGAAGGAATTGTAGCCATGAATATGTAATTCCTGGCCTCTGACGCTCTGTGTGCACGGTGGCTTTCCTTGCCTGGAGCGCCCTGAATGGGCCCATTTTCTGTTCTAGACAGTGTGTCTGTTGGCAGAGCTAAACATATCCTCTCTGCTGCCGGAGTGAGGATGCTGGGGAAAGCAGCTGAGAACAGAAAGAAGTGGTTGGAAATTTTGCTCACAAAAGGCACTCGGTGAGCAATTTTGGAGGGTCCCGTTCTGATTTTATGAGCAGCACCTCAGTGCAATCACAGACCTTCAGAAGTCAGCCAGTCTTAGACAATGGTGGCCTAACCCACAGTGTCCAGTTGAGGTCTTTGAAAGCACTGACACAGCCTGACATTGATTTTAACTGTAATATTGCAGATTTGGGGTATTGTACTGCCTTTTGCTGAGATAGAAGGCTTACTGTAAGGAAAGCAACCCCAGTGCAAAGAAAAGTACCATTAGGGAATAGTTGTGATCTACTGTTTGGCACAAGTGCTTGAAATACAACTGTTAGGAGAGAATTCTTTCCCAGGGAGACTGGAGCACTTCCAGGAATGATATTGGGGCTACACATATTTCATTATAGTTCTGGTCTGTCCAAGGCCATGGTTTGGTCCTTTCAGTACCGGGAGTGGCACCAGTGGTTTTTGGAGGTAGATAGAGCTAACAAATGTTGTGACTTTTCCACAGCTGGTCAAGGTTCATCTGTTAAGGGAAGGAAAAAACCAAAACAGGCTGAGATCTTGGCTCTTCCTCCTAGACAAATCAATGATAGCACTTGAAGGTGTGACAGGGGTTGGCAGCCTTCTCACAGCAAGCGTCCTTGAACTGTTCCCTCATTTCAATGTGCAGCCATGCCTGGATGTCCTACAGCTCTGGGGATGTATGTGTTGATAAAAAGGGTGATGTTGCTTTCAGGGCTCAGAGCTTTGCCGTGCTAAGGCAGCACTTTCAGAGGAGCATCATGGTGAGCAGAACTTACAGTGCTGAGCACAAGGAGTCCCAGAGCTGAGCTCACCCAGTCATCCCTGGGACATGTTATGTTCCCAGTGCTGGGGGAATGGGCCACAGTGCACTTCTAACCTTGGTATTTTTGTTTGCTGTACCCTTAGCTCCTTAGTGCTGTTTTTTTTAATGCACTAACTTTTGGGTTTATTTCTGCACTTCCAGAGGAAGCCATGAAGTATCACAGCGGGCCTCCAAAGAACGCATACATGGAGCAGAGCTTCCAGGGCTTGAACCCCGTCCTGAACATCCCCATCAGCGCCGCCCGCGTGGACCAGGCCAAGAGGAACGCGGGGCTCGTGGGCGCCCGGCTGGAAGCCTGGGTGGACTCTCTGGTCGGCAGCGTCTGGTCGGCCGTGGACATCTGCAGTGTCGGCCCCAGCGCCTGCCCGGTCATGCAGGGCTGTGCTCAGACAGCCTGGAGCTCCCTGAGCCCGGACCCCAAATCCGAGCTGGGCCCCGTCAAACCCGACGGCCGCTTGAGGTAGCATCCGGTACAGCCTCCTCTGGCATAGGTTTTTAAAAGGGAATTTAACCTTGCTTCTGTGTGGATCTCGCACCAGATTTCAGAAACCTAAGGGAATGTTACGGTTTTTTTGTTACTTATTGCAATATAGTTCATTTAAAAAAAAAAAAAAAGAACTTCTGACAAGGCCTTTGGCACTGCCCTCTCCATCAGCTCTGTTGGGAGCAGCTTCACTCGTCCCACAGCCTGTGCTGTCCCGTGAGGACCCGGCTGTACCACGTGCCACTGCACCCACCCTCTGGTGGGTTTGGAAACAGTTATGCCAAGCCATGGAGACGGCAGTGAAGGAACAGCTGCTAAAAGTGTTTTTTAAAAATAAATTTGTCTGTACCTCTGCTATTTCATAGGCTTTCATTATTTTGCTACCATGAATAAATCACAGCAAAATTCCGAGAGGTTGGTTACTGCAGGCTGGAGCCTGTATGCCCACATGACCTCACAGAACGTGAAGTAATTATGGTACACCATCCCTCTGGTTTTTAATAACACATAGTGATTCTGGACTCAGCTGATGTCTGTTATCCTAGTTAGAGAAAACAAGCAAAAGCAGAAAATTCAGATTAGTTTCAGAGATTTTTTTTTAGACTAATTTCACAATAAGCTCTAAATGGAACCAGTGTTTTGCTGTATTAGGCTTTTATGTCTCATGCAGTTGAGTTCAGGGTCAGTGTAGTAAGAGCATTTATTAAAGAACATAGAAGTATTTTGAATTTCATGCCTTTCAAATCTGCAGGTATTTCCTGAGCCCACCAGTACCTGAGCATTTTCACAGACTGCCAGTACAGCAGGTGTGCATGTGTAGGTTGGGGTGGGTTGTGATTTGTCTGTTCACACCCTTTGTGGATTTTGCTCATGAGCTGAGTTTTTTCTGGGGTAATGGAGTTGCACGAACCAGTGAAATGGTCAAATTGGGACCTAAATCTGCAACAACAGGTTTCCTCCCTAATTTCAGTAGTGGCTAGTAAGTCTTAACACTAATTCCCTCCCTTGGTCTCAGATCTCTGTCTCTTCCTTAAGAAGGATCCTTTTAGGCTTGTGCAGGGCATCAGAAAAGCTCTGCAGGACATGAGTCCCTGCCTGAAGCCAGGAGCTGAATGGGAAAGAGAGCAATGCCATGTTTCTCTGTGCTTTTACTTTATTCTGTCAGTCTACCCTTGCCTGTCTTCAAAATTCCTAGCAAGCTGCATCCTGTTTTAAATAGGCATGTTTTGCATCATTTTAGCCTGCACTTCTATAGTAGGAAAAAATTAACTTACATTCCAAGAACTTTTAAAAATACAGGTTTTATATGCAAATTCATCTCCAACTAATGCATTTTACATTAGCAAAACCATGCACTTTGTTGATGTTGCTATGATCATCTCTTGTTAGCAACAGAACCCAAAAAGGGCCACTAGGGCCTAATAAGGACAGAAGTCCTGTTGCTGTAATAAAGTAAGGTATCTGTTCACCCTTCTGTGTGCATGGCTAACTTTCTGCTGAGAGTTAAGCATCCACATGTAGAGGGAAACAGACCCTTAAATCATTCCATAATCGCATCTCACAGGAAGGTTGAATTCCCTTTTAAACAACACTTGCAGTATGACTGTAACACAGTTCCCAGTGACTTGTATATCTCTGTCATATTGGTTTAAAGCTACTTGCAGTTTGCTTTGGACTTGAAATTGTGGTGTCAGCTGTGCTGGCATTAAGGCAGAGCATTGAAATGTTTATCTGGCACAAAAATGGATGCATAGAAGGAACAATTTAGGTATTTATTATTTATGTTTTAGTCAATGACTAATTAGTAGGTGCTGCCTTTGCAGCTTGAAGATTATGTTATTTTACTAACTGAAGCTGCCTTTATTAAGAAAAGGCCTTCCTCCCCTCACACCTCCCTTTCTTTTTTTGTCTTGATTTTGACAGTCACAAGCTGTAGTTTTAGGAAAGTTTGTAGCAATGAGAACTGGTTGAAATATTTCAGTCAAGATAATATTCCAGCTTTTCAACCAGCTCTAGAGGCAAGCGTGTTTGAAACCAGGGTTGCCAACAGGTTTATGTAATAGAATCACAGTGTCATTTCTTATTCAGTAGGGTTTTTAACAGTGTTTGTTTTTAATCTAACATTCCTTGTGAAGTTCATATTTTCTGGGGACCTCAAATCCTCACTGTGAAATCCAGGGCTTTAGTCACACTGATGCAATGGCAACTGGATGGTCCGAGCCCTGAAGATTAAGTGAAGAACATCACATTTAGGGCACACAATAAAATTCATTAATGGGCCCAGACAGTGCTTGTTCTCAATAAGACTACCAGGATAGTCACAAAATCTTCAGTCTGTCTTGCACATAAGCATATGTGTAGGGGTGCACCCACACACACGCATGCAGATAACTTAGTTTTTAAATTTAATACTTATTTTTATTCTTAAGCAGGAATGTTTTTAAGTGCTTTGTTGGTAAGTTTTCATTACTAACTACACCCAGCAGAAGGTGACAACAACCACATCTTCTGTGGTTAGGAAAAAATCTGCCATTTTTATAATTTAAAATATAAGGGGCAAATTATTTTGGTTTAGTACAAAAAAAGGGAAATAAAAGAAATGGTTGCTGATATATCCATTTGCATTATAGACTAGGTTTAAAATATCTCAAAACAAAATTTATATTAGTTTCTTTTCTGAGAGGCAAAAAGCAGCTACACAGTGAAGTTTTGTAGCAAGCTGGCAATCCCAGTGCTGCTGTTAAAACATAGGATGCAGAGCTGAAGGGGCTGGCCCCACAGTCCTTTCTCAGGCAAAACTTTCACAGAGTGCTAGTGCTGAGTGAGGGCTGCAGAGTCAAGTCCTGCATAAATAAAAGGTGTGACAGTAAGCTAGGGGTAGATGCTGTCTGTGTGTGAAGTCATGAAAGGATAAGCTGCCATGTTTGGAAAATCATCTGGAGGCAGCGTCCAGTTTTGGACCTAAACAAACACCTCTGCTATAGCTATTACTATGTAGACATGGATTCATAAGACTCTGTGTGTGAGTTACCAAGTCCTGTAGTTGTGAATAAAAACCATGTAAAGCCAGACTCTGCATCAGGGATCAGATATGGCCCTGAGCTGGTGCAGTGGTAGCACTGCTAAGACTGACGTCCTGCCTAGTGGCTGTTCTGGTTTGCAATGGCAGCACTGGGAGCCTGTGATGAACACTGTCAATTGTCAGAAGAGAATAACTTCACAGATCTTACATTTGGTGAAAAGGAGAATTCAGAGCAGGGACCCACAGTTCATACAAAACAAGCGAGTTACACATCTTCATCTGAATGTGCAGGTGTTATTTTCCAATCACACTGGCCAGGCCTGGCTGAACAGGATTCCAGCTGAAAGCCAGGTTTGATCAAAATCCCTTTCAGTAGGAGAGGGTCATACTTCCATGTGCACACATTTGTCCTCTCTATGTAATGCTTTGCTTGTTTAAATTCCCTGCCCATTCTGCATGACAGCCATGTAACACTCCTGTGATCAATCTGTATTACACAGAAAGGGAATGTGGCAAAATGCAGAAAATCTACATACGTGATTTAATGAATTATGTCAAAAGTCAGTCTTAGCATTATGCAAACCTCTTTATATGGTAATGTTAAACCCTGAGGCTAAACGAAATAGCTCAAATGACAGTTTATTTTCAGATTTGTCCAATTCTTTCTTTGATGACATTTGAACATTGAGTAGTAATATTTGCATTTTCATTTTCTGATATTCAAGGGGGTTTTTTTAGAATTGAAATTATGTCTCTATTTTTCGTGCTCTCGGCAAGCAAAGAATTTTAACAATTCCTTCATGATAGCAAGTGTTATACAAGAAAGTCCCTCTGTATCTCTGTTGTTAAGCCTTGGTTATTGGTAAGCCTAGAGATACAGAAATGTGCATTCATGTGTTACAAATTGACTTTCGTGGGTATTGGCTTCAGTGCACAATGCCTGTACAGTTGTTTAACAGCATATTAACAGTGATCCTGCAGCACCTTCAAAAGGACCAACTAATGTGCATTCACTTTCTCTCCATCTCCTGCTGCATTAATTGCAATGCTAATGAAGCTTCCATCACTCTTAGCTACAATTATAGTGAGCAGAGTAGTGAAGTCAGTGAGTCAGAACTGGGATAGTCTAAACCTGACCAAAGGGAGAGATGAAAGGTAAAGAAGATACTGAAACTTTGCAGAAGTTTGACACAATTGTGCTGCAACAAAACTTTGAACAAACCGAGCTCCTTCTGCACAGCAAAGCTGAGAACTTCTCACTGATACCCTGAGATCTCAGCTTTAACTTCCTAGATAAAAAGAAAACAAGGTCCAGATTTTTCTTGTGGCCAGGCAATGAGGACCAACTTTCTGTTGATTTCTCTCATTCTCTTTGATCACAGCTGTTAGAGAACTGCCAACTTGCCCTTGGCTATCACGCCTTCCTTGTTGTCTTCCCAAATCCCAAAGCCTCAAGAGTTGGCCACGTGTAACCTTGGCCAGCTCCACCACTTTCCACTGAGCAGGAAGTTTCATACTTGTGTGAGCCAAATCCCTTGGGCTTCTTCAAAAACCCTTGCTGTAGACCAGGAAAGTTTGCTTTTCAGAGCAGCCTTCAGTCAGCTCAGTACTCGCACACAGGAAGGAGGTGGTGAAACAGCAGTTACCTTTTCCTGATTTTCAGGCATGGGTGTCTCATATATGTAACTTGATTATTTCAGCAACAGAGTAAGACCAACCTGGTGGGAAGTGGCTGGGGGTGTTTTCCATTGGCCTTTGCTTCAGTCTGGTTGTGAAAAGATGATGATCCATATGTGTATTTATTTCTACCATTCAAGACCTCCAATATAGTCTTAAGGATTTGTAGGACATTACCTTAAGCCCATACTCAGTAACAATTGAAAACATCATGTAAAAAAGCCTTTCCAAACCAAACCCTCAGGCTTCTGCCAAGACATCTCCAGGGGTGACACCCACAGAGAGGGTAGGGAGCAATGCAGTGTTGGAGAGGACAGAGCACTGCCCTTCCAGGGGCCAGCAGGAGTTCCTGAGAGCAAGAATGCCTGCAGCCAGGCGTAGAGGAACCAAAGAAATGTGAATTAGGGTGAATTAGGGTTAAAGGCAGCAAGGAAGAATTTGTAGGGCAACATGTATTTCCCTGCAGACTCTTGTTCAAGAGTGAAAAAACACTCTGATTTGTAATTCCCTTCGAAGGTGTAATATAGAAGAGATTGGCCTTCAAAACCTTCATCACTACAATCACAGTAAGAGAAAGAAAGATCAGGCTGAGAGCATTTAAAACTGAGGCAACAAGATCTTTGTACTCATGTACCCAGGACCACGGCAGCATTAGGGTGTCTTAGTTAAGTGGTGTTGGCAGCAGTTAACCCTCACAATGTGACACTGCAGGTACCTTGTTGATTCTGTTCCTTTCCACTGACGGTGGTGTGTTGATCACTCTGCTCTTTGCTTCTGCCTTGGTTACCTTCTTTTGCTCATGGGTGCTATCACAGCTGCTACCTCACTGTGTCTGCAAACACGTTTACCTGAGAACAACAAAAAAAGGTACCAGAAATCTCCTTGAACTGAATGTACAATCTATGCAAAATTCTCTTTCTACTTTGTTAAAACCTAGAAGTATTACTTGTAACCTTGCCAAATAAACAGCAAGATACTGTACAGGTGCCTCTGATAACAGAGTGACAATTCTAGGCGCGGTTCATTGCGCTGCATTTGTATATTGTAATGACTCGGCTTGTCTTTGGTTCTGTTGTAATTAACACCCTCGACTGAGAAGATAGCACTCTTGCTAGGGGAGCACCTTCAGTTTGCTGGGAATATTCCAGAGGAGGATGTCTATGGCATTTCATTTTATTTTCCTGCTTAGATCCAAAAAAAAGGCACAGACCTGCTGGCCAATTTCTAGGATGTTGTTTCAGCTTTTCCGTGAGTGAATCCTATCAGCTTTGGATCGCTCGGTGTCTGTTCCCATTGTGGCATCCAGTGTGTTGCCCCTTAAAGAAAGCCTTACTTTCATCCTTTCTAAATGTGGCCTTAAACTGCGTTAGGAACTTTGGTGTTTGTGTCTTGCTCACTTTCTCTGTTTATTGTGGAATGAATAAAAGGCACCTTGAGATTTCTATTACAGCTCAGTTTTGTTGCTGTCAGCTTACACTTCACAAATACAACAGAAATTGCTTACAAATGCAGTCTTTAAGGGAAGAAAATGACCTTCCCTTTGGGCAAAAGGAAGGCTCAGACATTCATATAAACCTTAGGAAATTATGAGCTCTGTCTTTTGCAACTCACTGTAGATAAGGAAGGTTGATTTAATTACCTACAAAGTACAAACTTAATAACTTTTAATTTATCTTCAGACTGCAGCAGGACAGACTGTTCTCAGATGCACAAGACAAATTGTGCAGTAATTTCACTCATTTTCACATGTAGTAACATTCCTCTCAGATTTGTACTGGTAGCTAGGAGAAGAAATATCCTCTTAATGATATGGTCTTAAAACCTGAAGAATGTCACCACATGGGGCCAGATTTTGAGTGTTGGTTGGGAATCTGGCAGTACACTCAGAACGTAGTGGAGTCTGGTTGTACCATCTGAGTCATAAATGCAGTTCCAAAAATCTGGCTTTTGGAGCTTCATCCAAAGGTCATCAAAGTCAGCAGAAACCAATGACTTCTGCTAAGGCTGGTGTATGTTGGGTTTCTTTAATACTTTTCTCCATGAGAACTGTCATCATTCAGTAGCACCAATATTCCCGGCAGGCTGCAGTGCTTTTAGGAATCCCAAATCCTATCCTATTTTGGTATTCAGATGCAGATACAACCCAAAGGCAACTGAAAAGGGTTTACAAAAAAAAAAAAAAAAGACTTGTGAAACAAAAGTAATTAATTCAATATAATGAAATTATTTTTCTGACTTTGTCCTTTTGGTTCTGTTTTGGGTTGATTGGATTTTTCTATTGCCTAACATAGTCCATAATAAGTTATTTCTATTCTGTCATTTTCAAAGACTGGTGGTAATATAGTTTTAAGAAATAACTATTTTGTTATAGATCATAATATGCATAAAATTGTACAGAAATATTTTGTAATCTATTGAATAAGAAAAAAGAAAACCATGTATATACAGGAAAGTTTAAAAAAAAAAATTGGAAATTCAAATGGAACACACTGAAAGATGTAGATATTTTGCTATTTATTTAAAGGAGTATTTTATGAGATATTGAAATGTCTTAAATTGACCAGTAATCAAAGTTCAAAGTCAGAATGCTTTTCTTGTAGTAGAATGTGATTTTCAGCAATTATTGCACTACCCTTTTTTGCACCCTTTTGTCTTTCATTTAGCAGAAACAATGTGCCTTAGCTGTATTCTTTGTCAATGGGAGTTTGGTTGTTTGTCCGACAAAGCAAATTTTTTTGCAGAAAAAGAAATGGATGTATGAAATACTGTATTATACCAAAAACACTGCAGTGTATATAAATGCTTTCTGTCATACTGTGTTTTCAGATGCAGAGTTTTAAAATAATAATAAAAAAAGGCTGTCTTTAGGAGTACATGTGCACCTTGTATTATTTCCAACCCCACCAATGTGCATCTTATTTGAAACAGCTTTGCTGCTTGGTGATTTTTAGGAGGATAAATGGGCCCAAGCACTGCTGACCTGATCCCAGTGCTGCTGCCCAGTCAGTGATGTCTCAGGCTCTGTTTCCCAGCTGTAGCAGTCACTGGGGAAGCATTCATGGATGCCTTTTGGAAATGAGTGTCATTGGTCAGAGGATGGCTCATAGGTACACAGAGCTGCAGCCTGACCTGGGGTGCTGCCTCCAGTGCAGGGTTGGAAGGGGCTGAGCTTCACAGGGCTCCCAGCACTGCCTGCACCACGGGATCCAGAGACACGTCCGAAATTTTTCAGCCAAGTTCTCCTTGCTTTCCAACCCAGATGTCTGTTTTTGGGCCAGAGTGTCCCTGCCTTTTCCAGTGATCTCAAGGAATGGTAAGCAGAGGGTCAGAAGGGATTAACAAGGATCTTGACTGAAGTCTCTTTTCTGAGGGCCATCAACTATGAAAAGTGTTGGAGCAGTTTCTTCCATACTTCCCCAAAGAGTGTATCATCCAAAGAGAAAGGACTCTGTTGCGGGAGTACAAATACCCAGCTGGGTGCAGAAATATGAATAACAATGTAAGGGCTGGCTCATTACAAGAGCAGCAAAATATGTGTCCTCTGCCTTAAGTGCAAGGATGAGCTCAGAAAAACACATTTCTTCCATAGTCCCCCAGTGGATTATGGACCCAAACCAGCCATTGCCTAATGTTCACCCAGTATGAGCACTTAAATTTATTCTTATAACCATGGTCTCCACACAGCACTGACTTCTGAGAACTGCTTCCCATAGGTGTGATAGGGAAAAAGTTAAATTCTCCTAGAAGTGGGTGATTGGTATCTTTAGCACCATCCTCATAATATATTGCAGGTTTGTCTCCTAGCACATATTTTTGATGTGGGATGCTTAAAAAAAACTCCTTGACGACCTTCCAAAAGTCTTTGACACCACCAGGAATCTGCCTGACTTTTCATGCACCCCCAAGCCGTGCTGCAGGTTCTCTTGGCAGGCAGAACTGCTTTTGATCTTGTGTTTTCTTTTCACCTGCTGTTCAGGAATTCCATTTTTTTGGCACTTAGATGCAATGAGGTCTGTTTAAACAGAGGAGGGAACACAGTGCTAATATTTTAGTCTTGGCACAGAGAAAAGATTTTTTGTGGAGGGGAAAAAGGAAGGAGAAAAAAAAGCCTGCTCTCAGATTTGAAGGCTGGTTTTATTTATAGCTGTATAAGAAGTATGCTGCTTTTGTGCTGGCTTGTTCTTCATCTATGCTAATAGTCATGGCATATTAAAAAAATACAGAACCTTTGTTTTAATTATCTCCAAATATGTCATTGGCCACTACTTTAAAGAAAAGGGAAAAAAAAACCACGAAACATCAAGCCACCAGGTGCTCAAGTGTTTTGTTTGCTTTGTAGATTTCAGTGAGAATCTGCTCTGTGAGGTGACACACAGAAATCCTGATGCATCATGGACCTGATGGTCTGAGCTGCCTACAGTGTCACACTGGCAGGAAAGGCTGTGCCTCTCTGTCTGCTGGAGACATCTTTGCATCTGCCATGCCTAAACTGTCTTGATTGTAATTTGTATTTATAGTCTAGAACATGGTTTATTCACAATAATGACACAAAACCTAGTGCAGAGCAGTTTGCCAGTAGTTGCACAGTAAACCAAGTGCAAAAGGAACGAGGTTTTTAATTGCCTTGACAATGGAGATTTCAGTGCCTGGATATTTGACATTTCTTCATCCATTACTAAAAAAATCTGTAGCCTGTTCTCTAAAACAGGAGCTGTTAGTAATCTGAAGCTTCACAAATGCAAACAGCTGTAAAGCTTTACTGTCTATTAATGATTAAAAAATGAGAGAGGTGTGAGGTTCTAATATAGTTAAATCCAGATGCAGATGGCAATTTTTCATTCTTCTATGAAAGATGATCTTGGCTATACTGGTGCCAAACCAGCACTTCAGTGTGGGTTTGTCCTTCCCCTGGCTGCCCTGGGCTGGGAGCCCTGGCTGCAGGGCTTTGAGATAAGGCACAGTCAAGGCACCAAGTGCCAATCCCACCCGGATTAGGAAGGTCTCACCCTGGAGCTGGGGGACTGCAGGGCGCCCAGGCTCAGACACTTCATGGCCTGGCATAAATTGCCAAACACTAATTTGTCCTGGGCAGCTCTCAATCAAAGCAGAGGCACGCCAGGATGCTAATTTCATGTTCAAGGAGCTTCAGGTTAATTTATTAACAGTGTTAATATGATCCAAAAATATGCTGCATTTTCCAGATTTAAGCCTCTAGTGGCACTCTCCTTCTGGAAAAGGCCAGATTGGACTTTAATCTAGAGTATGATGTCAATGCACACATTCACTGTGCACCATGGCTGCCCCATCCTGGGAAAGCATTTGGATCCACAGCATCTGTGAATCTGAAAGCAGAGCTGTCTGCTCCAGCAGCGTGACAGCAGATGCTGTGGCCTCTGCTGGGTCTCTGTCAGGCTGCTTGAATGGAAACGGAAAGACATTTGAAATGCAGCAGAAATATGACATGGATTTGGGTGCCCAAGTTTTAAAGTGTAAAACAGACATTTGTGCCTAATCAGCCAAAGTAACTTATAAGTAAACCACTTTTTCCTCCTCACCCTGAAACATCCATTGTGATGCTCTATGCTGGTTTCAGGCTGCCAGTGGTTGCTTTGCCTCTGAATTCATGCCTGCACCAAAGCAGGCCCTGCAGCTCTCCAAAGCCCTCAGCCACTCACCCAGTGGGTGCCTCCACAGCCCACAGTAATCCCTGCAGGAGTCCCTTGCCCTGTAGGAGCCACTTCTAGGCTCCATTTGTGTTTCCACTGCCTGTAAGTTATCCCAGACCTGGTAGCACAGCTGTGATGGAGCAACCTCTTCCCAAGGCATTTAGTATTGCACAACATATAGCCTTCAAGCAGGAGCAGTATTTCACTTGTATAAATGGGTTAAGATAATTTACTCTTCTTAGTCTGCTTCTGTAATTGTTTTTTTTTTCCCTAACTAGGACTTGCATAATAATAAAAGAGATTTGACTAGAAACATAAAGTACATTTTAATGTGATCTCATTTATGAAAGTCTATCACTGGATACATATGGCAAGGAAATGAAAGTATTCTTATAACAGATTAATAGCCAAGATCAAATATTTCACTTTCTAATAGAGTCTGCCTATATGTGCTTTTAATTCTTCACTAAATTTAAATTTAAAAGTGCTTTTTCGGTCCCTTGAAAGCAAGCCACTACCTCCCACGTCATCCCTGGTTTTCCATTACTGCTCACTGATGGTTTGCATTCATTAGCAGAGGACAGCTCCAGCCCTGGCCTTCAGAGGAAGAAATGACATTTTGCCTCCAGGAAAAAAGAAAAAGTACTGTGAGCTACTTTCCAGCAGCCCAATCACTGCAGGACTGGCCAAGCCAAGGGGGGCACGCAGGTGTCCCTGGGGAGGGACAGTGCAGGGAACCACTCTGGTCCACCACGGAGCAGGGATGGAGCTGTGCCTTCCCCACTGCAGACACATCTCCCAGGCAATCAATGCAATGTCCACACACATTTAAAAGCACACACTTTTTTTCCAAAATTCCATTTGGAAGCTTTTGTCTCTGATTTAGTCCTCTCCACTGAGCAAGTCCCTACCCCAAGTTCTGCCAGGTCACCACCTCCTGTCCCCTCATTCTCTCTGGGTGCCAGCACTTGCTGCCTCCGAGTTGCATCACAATCCCTTTCTTTCACATGAGTAGGTAAGGGCTGATTTAATTTTTCCATTCCTTCAATGTTAATAATTAGCATAAATTGAACTGGTATCAATAATCCATTAAGAATTAGCACAAGCTGTACACTTTTTTTCCAGCATGCATCAGCATGAGTGTGAACCAGTACCAAAGTGACTGTAATGTTCTGTATCTACTTAGCAAAATGACATGATTTGTACCAGCTCACTCTTGATCCAGCCTCAAAAGCAAAAATTCTCTCTTTCCCCCCCATCCCATCCCCCTTCCCACATTTGACTGGCCTTGAAGACATTATAAAACAAACCAAGAAATACCAACAGGAGACTAACACAACAGTGACACTCTGGGTTTATTTTTAGCCCAACTCTCTACCTGGTGCATCTCAGCTCATGCCCGATGTGCGTCACAGAACTGAAGGAATTTGAAAGTGGCACTGCCATAAATGAACCCAGAATCCCCCCGGGTCCCCCTTTCTCATCCTTATTAATGGCTGATAGAGATGCTGCCTGTGCTGGGAAAGGGGCAGCAGGACATGCTCTCTTCAGCCCACAGAGGAGATCTGAAGCAGGGAGGCAAACCCTTAAACCATCTGTGTTTGAAGTGCTGCCTGACTCGCTCTGCTCCCTGGGCATGGAAAACGGGAAGTGATCAGCTGAACAAATTTAACAATATATTTACCTTTGAAACAGGGGCAACTGCAGAGCTGAGTCAGGAGCTGATCCTGCTGCCAGGAGCTTTGCAGCCCACGGGCTCTTCCCAAATTACTTCTGTGCTGTCACTTGGCTTCTCATGTCTCTGGGTTGATCAGTTAAAAAAAAAATAGGGCAAGATGAGAAATAGTGAGGCAGTGATTTGAGTCTGCATCCACACTTTAATTTTAGTGTGCGAGCCTTCCTGTGCACACATGTGAAATGCCTTTTAGAAACTCACTGTTACTGGTTTCCATTTTTGGGCCCCAGAGTTGGCACTGCTGGTGGGAACCAGCAGCATTCCCTTCCTGGGCTCCAAGTGCCTCCAAGTCCTGGTGCCCAGAGAGCGCCGGCACTGCCGTGTGTGAGGCGATGACTGCACTAGAAACTCCAAATTAGTCACGGCAAATAAATTGCTTCAGAACAAGGGCTGGCTGAGGACTGTGGTGCACGTTACAGCAATATTTTCAAGTCTTAAGAATTTCCTTTTCTCTGCTCCAGTCTGGATAAAAAGTGTCATTAACCCCACATACTGCTGCTCACACACAAACAGACTGAGCTGCTTTATTTGCCTAATGTTTTGGCTCAATTTCTGACCACCCTTGACTTCCTTTTCTCCCGCTAATTCTTTTAGGAGTTTTGATGGATTGAGCTGATCTACCAACAAAAAGGCAGTATCTATTTAAAATACATGGAAATAACCCTTATTTTGTAGTGAAAAGAAGAGCTGAGTCTGGCCCCTTTCCATGTCCATATTACACTGCAGTATAGTTTGTGTCTTTTGACAGGCTCATCCACGCTTTCTAGTGCGGATCCACAGAAACCCGAGCACTATCTAATAGCTCCCATGGAAAACCACCAATTATTGCCAAAAGCTCCCTGGGCAGCCCAGTGGTCTGCAGAAAGCCTGGCAGAGTGATGGCAGCATAGCCATCCCACACACCCTGGGGCGTGTGTGATCCTGCCTTGGTCACACTGCATCTGGATGGGAGGAACAAGTGGTTTGGATCAGCCTGGTGCTGTCACAGCCAAGAGAAAGACGGGCAAGATTTATCTCCCCTGTGAGGGGAGGAGAGGGCATGGCCCCTGGGAAGTGGAGTGGAAGACTTGGAGCACTTTGTCTCAGCTCATCCCTGCAATCTGCTGCTAAAAGAGCCCATGAAGTGCTGGCCATTGCCACCCTTCAAACCTTCAGGTGGTTATCCCACACCAGGGCTGCAGACATGGGGATGCTGCACACACCAAACATGCCTGTGGCATGTGCTGGGCATGATAAAGGGATTTCTGCTGCCATCCAAAGCAGCTCTGTCTCCCACAGGAAGGAGAGTCTATGTTGACTCAGTTCTTCTGGTTTCATTTCCAAACAAGACTAATATTCATTTTCAAGTGATTCATTCCCTGCTTTGCAAGTGGTTCTCCTCCCACAACCAACAGCAGGACTAATTCAGATGAATTACACTGTGGGTATGC
This sequence comes from Calyptomena viridis, assembly GCA_013390005.1. NCBI lineage: Eukaryota > Metazoa > Chordata > Aves > Passeriformes > Eurylaimidae > Calyptomena > Calyptomena viridis. Next base: position 39,409 of record WEIV01025262.1, on the reverse strand, counting down.
TTAAAGGAATTTTTTTTTCTGTGGTGGAAGAACCACAGTGCCATGGAAGAGATCCTGTCCATGCACAGGGCTGATGAAGAGCTCTGGACCAAGCCTTGAAGGTCTTGCAGAGTTTTTAAAAAATAAGGAAGGATGGGGGAAATATGATTCACAGTTGCTTAAAGGCCAGTAAAACAGCTCAAGTGCATACTCGAAGCAGAAAACAGTCTGTAAATCTGGAGAATAAGTCAGGGGGATATTTGGGTTGTTTTTTCTAATTCTTAATATTTTTTTCTCTGGGAGAAGGTGATATAGGGTGTATGGGCTCAGCTTTTGGTAGATGAGGGTTCAGACCCCTTCTCTTGCAGGTGCTGTTAGCTGAGCAACTTTGAATGGCATGAAATTCTCCCTGTGACATTTCTGATCATTAGGACAAACCATTTCGCTTACCTCAGCCCCACAGAATATTTCAGCAATGTGTAATTCCAAGGAATCCCATTTGTTTCTGGATTTCAGCAAAGTTGGGGCTGGAGTTACCTGGAGTCCTAAGTTTTAATATATGCCTTTTAGAGCAGAACACCAGTAAATACTCTGATGAGAAAACATCCTCCTGAGACAGGTTTCATCAGGAGCTTGGGAGTTTTGCTTACATATGACTTTTTAACTGCTGTGAAAAAGCACAACTGAGTGACAGCACTGCCATCTCCAAACCTAACTGCAGCATCAGAATGTGTCAGAAAGGAAAGAAGGCTTTGCTGGCTGGGGACCCCAGGCTGTGCTCCTAAAGCCAGAGCCCAGGGCTGGTGGTGGTGTACCCATCCTGCACTGAGTTCTCCTTCATATTAAAGGAAATCTGAGGTAAAGCTTTTTTGTGCTTTGACTTTCCTATTCTGTCTTTTTGGAGATGTTTTGTCATCCATCCATCACTGCATGGCAAGGGTGATAAAATATGTCCACCCACACAAAAGGGTCCCTGTCCACACATTAAAGTTTCCAGGGAAGGCTCTTTCCTTCCCCCTCAGGTCTGATGTGTCGCCAGTCACTGCAGCTGCACTCAGTGGATGCTGTTACTCAGACTGAATTATTTGTAAGTCCCTGAAGGACTAATCAATAACAGCTAAATGATAAATATTAGTGTGTGCCCCATGTGCTGCCTCGGGGCTCGCAGGCAGCTCCAGTGGGGAGAGGGACAGAGCTGGAGGGTGCTGGGGACACATACACATGTACACATACAAAGAGAGAAAGGTGCTGGTGTCTCTGAAATGGTGACAGTCCTTTGAATGATGCTTGTGAGAAAAACCCTCAGCAGATCTCTCTGATGTGGATATGATCAGAGATACAGATCAGTGAATAAAGATGAAGGGTTCTGCCACCCCAGGCCAATAGTAGGTCATGTCCACAGCTTCCTGCTGCTGCTTTATTCCTAATGATTTTCAATGTTGCATTTATACGCCAACAAATGTGCAGTTTAAAAACAATTTGCAAATGCAAGCCTGTGTAATAGTTCCCTCATGCACTCCCTGCACTCCAGCACTGCATCTTCTGTGCTGCTCCCAGAGGTGCCTGTGTTCCTTTAGCTGGCCATAAATGAAGCATTAGAAAACTAATGTTACTTATGAAGAAGCCGAAAGATTATGTGTGGGTTTTAGGCCATCTTGTTTCTCCAGGTTTGTCCCATCCTTTCTCCTGTTCTTGAACTTTGGGCCTCACTCCTCTGAGGCCCCAGGAGCTTTACCAAGACCTTTGATACGAGGCCTGGCAGGTGCAAACCCCACAGATGCCCTCACTGTCCCTCCTCGCTGCCAGCGCTGCCTGAGCTGCACCTCACACCGTGCTGGGAGTCCATCCATCCTCATTTACTCAGAGTGTTGTAACAGCCCTGCTACTTCTCCTCGTTGCAGCTTGTTACACAAATATTGAATATCCAGTTAGGTTGCCCCAGCACATGGAGTGATTTTGGGCTTTTCTCCTACTGGAGACACGATGGCTGTTGTTACCAGGGTGCAGCTGGCAAGGGAAAGAGCAGCTGCCCCTGCAGCTCCTCTCTTCAGCTCTTTGCACCAGGAGGGGAGTCCCCCTGCACTTCCCAACATATGTACATTGTGTTGGGTCTGACAGGAGGATCTGGCATAAAAATCACATCTAAAGAGAAATAAATTACTGTTTTTCCAAGGAATTCTTGCATCCAATTGATCAGCTGAAGAGAGAAGGGATGGGTCACTGATGGTCACACAACATCTGCAACTCAGCTGCCAGTGCTCGAGGTGCCAGGCTGGGGCACTGAGAGATGGACACAGGGCTGGTCACAGTGGGCAGTGGCAAACACCTCCTGGCAGGAGGATGCTCTATCTCCAGGGCTCATGTGTCAAAGCAGAGACCTGAGAGCTTCCCCAAACCTCATAGCAGAGGGAGAAATAACTTTGGGATCACTCATTTTCCAGTCTCATTCCCTGTCTGCTGCATCATCCCCTGCCTGTTTGCATAAGGCACAGGGACTATTTTTAACAGGCAATTTGGTTTTATCAGTGACAGGAGATAAATAAACACCCCAAACTCTTTGGTTTCTGTGGAAATAGCTTTGATTCAAAATCTTTCCATTTCAGGATGCAGTCAAAATAAAGTTCCCTGAAAAAGAATAACATTTTCTAATTTTTTTTTCCCCAGTAGCCTCAGAGTTCAGTGGTTGCGGGGGTAAGGGAATACAGCAGATGGAGAACCAGTGCTCCCCTTGGAGCCCTGCTCTGTCCCAGAGCTCAGTCCAGCTCCATGTGCACCCCAGGACTCCTTTAGACAGAATAAATCAGTCTTGGACTTCAAATAGCATTAATCTGTCCTTCCCACTATGTAACACCTGTACAGTCTCAGGGGCTGAGAAATAGTCCCTAAGACCAGCACTGCCCTAAGACTCCCAGAAAAGCTTCTGGGGGATGCACAGTGCAGAAAAAAAAGGATTATTTTTTGTCAGATAGATAAAAATCTCACTAAAGAGTTTCTGCTTCCACATCTAACTGGCCACTCTCACCCCCAGTACATTCTTTGTTTGTTTGCAGCAAAACATCACTGAATTCATATACTTAATGTTTTTCTTATTACAAAAATATTTTTGTTTGAAGGGCAGAGCAATATATGAGTTAAATTTATACTAATTCTTTCAATTTTGAGTAAAAGGGACGGAAGAAACATATGAAGAAATACAATTTACATTCCTCTGTGAATCACGAGGCTTTCCCATCCAGAGAACCAGGACTTGGCTCAGCACCATTTTATAAGGAGTTAACCAACATTTAAAGGCTTATTGTTTGAAAAGAGTCCAAAAAACTCAACAACTTCCGTGGCTTGGTTTTCTCAAGCACTACTTAACTGCACACTCTGCAGTGCCCAGCGCTGCCTCTCACATACAGCGTGGGCAGCCACAAAGAGCTGTGGCTCTTCCAAGATGTACTTTTGGGGGAAAGGAGACTTTCTTCCTGTAAACTATTAACATGAAGCAAATGAATCTGCTTCCCCCAAGGCAGGGACTGGCTTCTCTCCAGGAGCAGTCACTGAGATTCGCCCTTCCCGAATGCTGAGCTTGAGCCACCACAGCTGAGGGATGGACAGAGGTGCCCCACGCACCAGGAGTCTGGGCACTTCATGTGCTTACACGTTACTTGTCATCAGTGCTGTTCAACTCCAGCATGTTCCCGCTTTTCAGCCTTGAGAACACTAAGGGAACATTTTCTTTTTGTCGGATAGAACACACAATATCTCAGCTTTTAACCTCGCTGCTGAGTTTTAAAGTAAATTCCTTTGGAATCCAGTTTAATGTCTGTTTCAAGGAAGGATAAAAGACAACAACAAAACAAAACAAAACAAAAACCAAACAAACGCCCCCCCACCTAACCCAAACATCATTTTAACTTCAATCTGACAAAAAAACCAATCCTGTTTGATCCCAAATGGGAATTTTTGGCTGTTTATTTTCCCATTTCTTCTATCAGCTCTGGGTTAACTCACAGAAATATCTCAGTATTCTCCATTTAACCACTGAACTGAAAGATTAGTCTGATCTAGATCTTAGCAGGATCTAGACATAAACTAGATGGAAACACATCCTTCAATGTGCATAACGTAACACTGGATTTCTCACAGTGTGTCCCAGCCTTACTCACAGAAGGCGGGATCCTGACTTTGCTTTTTGTCCACATTACAGGATTTTGGAGGGGGAAAAGCTTCAAATGGGAATAAGATACTCACTGCCATGGATTCCTCTGTATTTCTGGAGCAGAAATAGTTGACTGTAATATTTTGCTAATTTTTTCCCCCTCAGATTGTTCACATGAGAGACAGCAGAAATGAATTTGGCCCTCATTTGTTTGTGAGCACTGCAGGTGCAGGCAGGCTCGTTCACTCAGTAACAAACCTCTTTGCTTGAGACATTCCCAAAGCTAAGGCACAGCCTGAACATTTGATCAACAATGCACTGTCCATCATTTTTCCCAAATAATCCCTGTTTACAACCAAAAAAGCTGACCCCTACTTCATTAAACAACACCAGCTGTAATGCTTTAAGTCTTTTATTTTCCTCTAGGTAATTGGAAATAAAGAGAAAGGGAGAAAATATGTGACCAGAAGTACAACTTCTCAGCCACGAGAGCCTGTCCTCAACTTCAATGGGCTTAGGATCAAGCCTTGTATATCTCAGCAATTTATAACCTGATTTACTGGTGCTCTATGGTTCTCTCCTCCTCATGATGGGGAAAGTATATATCCTTTACAATGCAATAATGGCCCTGTCTGATAAAGCAATAAATAATGGGAGATTTAACAATATGTGCCCTTTCTGTGTGTACTGCAGGTTTAGACTATGATGCAAATATTTATGCACTTAATTTCTTGCCTTGATTTTCTGCCATTTTGGGGAACTCCCACCACAGAACATAATGTTCTGTACATCTGCTGTCCTCGTGGCACATGCCATCACTTCCAGGGATGCAGCAAAAAGCAGCAATGCACCATAAACACAGCTTATAGTTTCATCATATAGAAACCCCACAAATGGTTAAAATAGCAAGAGAGGTTTGCACTGAACAAGAGATCAAAGCAGAGAGAAAGAGTCAAATTATGTCCCTTTTCAAGAACGGAAGGTTTAGTTAGTGATTCTTAACAGTGTATGGAGCAGCAGGGTGTATTGATTTCCAAGATGGGGACAAGTCCCCAAGGCAAGGAAGGGCAGCAGGGAAGAGCAGCACTGCCATTCCCACTGGCCGTGCCATGTGCACCACGGCCATGCTGGGAATATGGCACAACCTAAATGCACCAAACATTCATGTCCAGTGTACTTTCCATCTGTACAGAGGGAGGTGGGCTTTGCTATAAGGGCTTGATAAGCCAAATAAGCAAAATAAACCTTAAAGGACGGCAGGAAAGAAGAAAAGAGCAGAAGTCACAAGCTAAACATAAACAAATGCAAGTCAGAACTGGGAACATGATGTGGGATTCGAGTTGTAACCCCATGGCTCAGCTTCTGTGGCCCCGTGAGCTTCTCCCAGCAAAGCACCAAACCCTCGGGCTCCATCCCAGCACTGTGTGGCTCAGAGCCTCAGGCAAGCCCTGGGTGCTGCTCTGCTGCCTCCACAGGACACACCAAGAGCAGAAGCCTCTCCTCCACAGCTGAATCCCCCTTACAAGAGGTTCACTCTGTGTGCATTTCTTTGTCTCCAGACTCCAAATACATACACACGCATATATACACTTTATTCTACACTCTGTACATAGCGCAGAATATATATATATATATATCTGTGTGTGTGTGTGTGTGTACAGAGAGAGTGAAATAAAGCCCCGGGCAAAAACATGTGGCAAAGCAGCTTGTTATGTGTCTGCCCTGAAGGAATGGGACCCCTAAAAGGCATGAGTCATTTATTACCCTATGCAAGAGCAAATCTGCTTACAGATCATTTTATTAAAAGCAGACACTCAAGCTTCATAAAAAAACCAAATATTAAACTGCTCCATGTGGTGCACAAACACAAACAGGCTTGTAACTAAAGCCATCCCAATCTCTGGGCATGTGCTGTTTCCAAACTCAACACAGATAAACACAACTTTCCAGCAGGACAACCTAAAGCAGCACTGGCTCCAGGGAAGTAAGTTGACTCATTCCACTGGCCTTAGAGATCAAATCATCTCACCCTTCTTGAGTGTTGGGCTGTGTGAGTGCTTTACCTATTAAACTGTCTTTATCTCAACCCACAAGTTGTCTCACTTTTACCCTTTCCATTTTCCCCCCCATCCCACCCAGGAGAGGGAGCAAGTGGCTGCATGGGACTGAGCTGCCCACTGGAGCTAAACCATGACATATGCACAGATAACTAACACCCATGGGCCACTTGTGTATGCAAATGGAAGCTTTCCTGCTGAGCTATATGCCCAATTAGTACCTATAATTGCACACAGATATTATCTAGGTTTCTGATGCCTTTGACCAGCTAAATGCCTTTGGACAAACTTGTGTAACTGAATATGTGAGTAGCTCCACTGAGACCAAAGTCTGCCTATGTTTAATGGCTTCAGGATTTGTGGAGCTTCATGCAAGCAACCAAGGGAAGATAAGGGTTTATCTTTAACCTCAGCATGAGCTACAGGGGTATTATTGTAGAGAACCCCATAAGGCACACATTTCCTTTACGATGCAGAAGACCTAAAAAGACAGATGCAATGAAAAAAGGAAGAGCAACATTTCTCCAGGAGGCTATTGCAAAGCTAAACCAGTCCTTATAGCACTGTGAAAACTCTGCCAGCCTCAGAATGTTATGCAGAGAACATTGCCACTGTATTTTCCAATATTTAGCAAGTTAGTTGCACATTTTTCACACAATTTTGCTGAAGTCCTAAAATACGAGCAATGGGTGCCTGTTGTACTGACCTGTGTGCTGAGATTTTGCGTCCTTGGAATAACTGAGTTGTGTTAATGTCAGTAAGGAATTTCAGAGAGGAACTGTTTTTATGGCATGATTCTGTTACAGTAAGACCTTGATAGCTGTGTCCCTCCCTGCACATGGAAGCCATGAACAGCAGTGGGATCCCTCCAACTCACACCACAGCTCAACACCAATGGGAAGCACGTTAAGAGCAAATACACAGTCCAAGACACATGAATACCCCTGCAGTACAGACACACAGACCATCCATCCCTAGGGAAAGTGCTGCTGCTTTTGCTTTATTTTGCCTGAATTTCATATCTACACGAGCCTGTGCCAATGTTCTTTAAACTTTAATCTCTATTGTGGCCGCAAAGCAAGGTGTGTATTCTCAGTACCACCCACACCCCTTGAAACAGAATGATTGTTGAGTGATTGTACTCACAGCAAAACAGAAAAGGACCCTGGAGTGCACACATGCGTGTTCAGTGAGGAAGGACAGAGTGGGGACAACATTCAGCCTTTCCTCTGTCTGCCTGCATCCTGGTGGGACACAGGCAGCTCTGAACTGGTACATCTGACAGCACCCAGAAAGCAGCACAGCAGGTCAGGCCATGACTCGGGACATGAAGATGAAAACGTCATGTACCTATTCCCTCCTTAAATCAGATGAAACAATGAGCAATATGGCTGGGTACAGCAATACCTCTTTGACTGATCCCAGCTTTAGACTTTCCTGCCTTGATTTTGGGTGCACAAGTTTTACCCCCAACATACTTAGAGAAATTGTGCACCTACAGTTATCAGGAAATTTCATATGACTGCCACTGGTGACATTGTTCTCTGTAATATGCTGTGGAAAATACACAGAGGTTCCCTCAAAGCACATTTCTCCCTGCTCTGTGGACAGCTTCTTTTGTTAGTAATTTTCTTGGATAACTGGGACATCAAATTATTTTGAAGTTGTTCTCAAAGGGGTATAGATGCTTACTTTTTCCTGACAGCTTTAATTATTCAGCACTGCTGTAGCATTGGATGAAATATAATCATAGCAAAGGGCTCCTAACATCACAAGTTATAGCCAATTGTGAGGATGGCATGTTAAAATAAGCAGTGAAAACCAGCTTACACTCTGTGACCTCTCTCAGTCAAATCCTCCTGTTGCTATAGTTGCTGTTCTAGAAAGAGTATTATTTCTCTCAGCTGAGAGTCACTTGTGAGACAAAAGGAAAACATTGCCTTTCCTTGAATCTTTTCTGTGGTCCTAAGTCACTATATCTTATCAGTGGACTGATTATTCATTTACAATGCAAACCTATTAAAAAAGGTAATTTTCTGTTGTACCTCGCTTGACATACATTTCCCATTTACTCCCATGGAGATGCAGTGACTCTTTATGATCTTGAAAATTCACATGAAATAGAAATAAGGTCAGTCTAGAGTGGATGTGAGCAATGGACATTGCTCAGAACCAAACTGCCCCAGCACAGCTCTTCCTGGGCAGCCCCATAGCTACAAATGTCAAACTCACCCTGCAGGAAAAAAAGTGTTCCAGGGGAACTGAACCCCTCCAAAATGACCCCAAAGCTCACAAGCGACCCACATTGAGGAAGTACATCAAAGCTCAAATGTGAATGGTAAAATGTTGCTAAGTGCTCCTAAAAGTTTGGTGAAATTGGGTATGATAGAAACAGTGGCAGGAGAGCTCTGTCTGCAGCCAAGGAGATGTAATGCTTAAGGTCCAGGAACACTGAGCTGGGTGAACAGTGAAGGACATCCCTGGCTGACAGCAGTGCAGGGGCTTTCTGGCATCAGAGCCGTTCCCCAGGCTCTTCATAAATACCTTTTAAAGTGATTTTCAGCATGGGAGCAGGTAGAAGACCAGGCTGAAAAATAATTAAATCTAAGGAAAACCAGAAAGAAGAACGTGCTGAGGGAGAGGACCTCGCCAAAGCCCTTGGTTGAAATGTGCAGTCGGGTTCCTGTCTGGCAAAACTCAAAAATACTGTCTGGGAAATTCATTTAGTTAAGAAGAGAAGGAAGAGTAAGAGTACGTAATTAAGGTTCACATTATCCTTTGAGCCTGACATCTGCTTAAATTAGCTCATTTGATCTCTACTTTCTCCTTTAATCTGAGTAGTTTTGAAAGAGTTATTACACGACACAGGTCTCTGTTCTGGTTTGCCTTTTTTGCCCTACTATTTATCCAATTAATTTATTTGTTCTGCAATTTAGATTCCTTTGTCTGGTTTTACCAATTTTCCCTCCGTGCACTGTCTGGTCTTTTTGCCCTTGCTCTCAGTCTCCTTCCTACACAACGTGTTTGGGTCTGGGCTTGTTTTGAATCTATTTTTTTTTTAGTAAAGGAATTTCTGAGGCTTTTCTTAATATTGAAATGGTCATAATATCATGGCCAGAGGACAAAGCCAGCCCAGGTGCCCTACAGAGCTAGAACCCAGGGAGTTGTGGGGCAGGTATCAACTCTTTACTCCCCTCAGGTCTCACCTTGCTCTGACTCCGGTCCCCACACCCTCAGCTCACCCAGATTTCTGTCTCCTCCTCCCAGCTCTGCAGATTCATTGGGAGCCTGGATAATTTTAGGGATGTGCAGAGCAATACGCAGCCCTGAACAAAACATGCCCCAAACCCGAGTTTTAAAACCACTTTTGTTTGCAGTGTATCACTGGAGAGCCCCATGTCTCGGGGAGGGTTGAGTAGGTACCTGCACACATCAGTTTCCACACAGGTAACACATGCAGGCAGCATTCAGCCCTGTTTGGATTATTTGAAAGCATGGCACTTTTCACTTTCCAGGTGCCAGAGGTCACTTTACAGCAGGAAAAGCAGTGTAAGAATTCAAAAGTGTAGCAGCCTTGGACTTTGCAATGAAAATCCTTTTCTCTCTCACCATCCACAGTTTGCCCTGTGGAAAAGGGCTCTCAAAACTAGATGCATTATCAAAGTTTAAATTAGGTCCATTGAATTTTATTAGCAATTTTCTACTTTGTTAGCAATTTCATGCTGCCTATTAACATTTGTTTTTAATATATTGTTATTACTCATCACAAAAGGCTAATCCTGTTAGCGCTTTCCATATTGTATTACAGAAAACAAACCAGAAGGCTGCAGTGATTCCTCACCCTGCCATTTTCATATATTTAGAGACAGCATATCTCTCCCTGTGCACTCTGAGCCAGTGCTGCCCAGGAGGACAAGTCCAAGGCATGGCTGTTTGGAAGGAGCCACACAAAACATGCTCAGATGTGTGAAAATGAGACATCCTATTGAATCTAATCAAAAGTGAGATGTTTCCTGTTAGGATTTAAAAGAAAAAGAAAGTAAATATTGCCAACAGCCCATACTGTCATACTTAAGTTTGATTTTTAACTTAAAATACAGATTAATTTTAGTGAAATCACCAATTAAATATCTATGGATGCCTAACTGATTCATCCCATACTAAATACTACAAGACATTTTCTAGAAGAGACATTCAAGTCTGCGGATACATTTAAGAAATACACTGAATGCACTATTTAAAATAGAAGCATAATACTGCTCATCACTAACAGAGAATGTAGGTCAGACTTTGGGATACATATCCATGGTCTCTAAATCCATCTTTTCCTTTCTTTTTTCTTTTTCACCCAGAATTCATTATGGGGTATAGACCAGTAATATCAAAAGATGAAAATGAGTGATAACCTCTACAGGAGATGGACTGTGCTCCTGGGATGGGAACTGGCATTTCCTTGTGCCACATGTACCGAGCTGAGCCCCATGTTAGTAAATAAGTACATAGGAATAAAATGTGTGAAGAAATCACTATAATATACTGCAGTATCTCACAAATGTTTGTCCTGTGCAGCAGAGTAAGTTTTCACCTTGGTGGTGTATATGCATTCAGAACTTCTAGGTTTCATAACGCTGTTTTCATTGTCACATCTGGGACCACATTAACATGGCTCCCATTTAATCCAGGGGCTATCAAGAGAAAGAGGTATATCTTCTGCATGGTGCCTGTGAAATTACCCTTATCCTTTGATATATTAAAATTGAAGTGCTATAAATTTCTGTTGTCATGGAGATATTTTCCATGCCACTCCATGATTGGTCATTGGAATTCACTTTCCTTTGGGTTTTCCAGCCTAATTAAGTGTTATATTTTTGCTGGCAGAGAGGAAAAACCCACATGAACAGTTTTTGGACTACGATTGCATCCCTTATAGAGGAAATTTCATTTTTGTATACTATTAAAGATGAAATGCATGAGCGTGGCTTGTATTCATATTGCAGAAAAGGCAGCAATGCTCCGAGCAGCAGGTTTGAGCACTGAGCTGTTATTTGCATCTCCTTAACAGAAGCAGTGCAGTCCTCATCCACTGAAGCCATTGCAACAGCATGATCTCAAACCCCACCAAAGTGACAGCTCTACCTACACCAGCAACACTCTTGACATATTCAGAAAAACTCAGGATTCAAGGACCCCTGGGCAGGGTGTAAAGCGGACTTGTGCCAATGATAACGATATTGTATTTACTCCTACCTTTGTTTTCTTTGCCTTTGTGTCACTGATTTCTCCTAAATCTATTTTGGAGTTCAAGCATGACCAAGTCTGTCAGATCTGAAGAGCGGGCAGGAGCAACCTCACTCATTTAAGTTGATATGTCCACAAAATTTCAGGCTACCTGTATCCTTCCAAAATCCACAGGGTCAGGTGCTATTTGAAGACTCCTGGTGGTACAGGTTCATCCTACCCAGTCCCTAGTGATGTGGTTGATTATAAATTCAAAGCTATTTTATCTGCTGCTGTACAGTCTGTAAGATGGACAGGCCTGGAGATCAGCTTCCCCTATGCTTTTCAAATTAAAGTGTCTTTGATGTACTTCTCTTTCCTGTCTTTGAACATTTGGAGTCCCTTGGGAACGAACTGCATGATTCGGTACTAAATAGACACCCCTCTCCCTCCTCCCAAGAGAATTAGCATCAGGCCTTAATTTACTAATGGACTACAGACATCCATTAACGTAGTAATTAATTCAGTGCTAAAGTGCCTGTAAGATGGAACCATGCTGAGTGCACGGGGAAAAAAATTACAAGTAACATCTTCCCAGTGAGCATCACAGGGTTTGGGTGGAAAAGTTAATTTAACAAAGAAATAATGGTATACTTTATTCCTCATCTGCAGCTCTGTGTCTAATTACAGCATTTGACAACAATCCTACTCAATTCTGAATTTTTGGACAGGGGTCCAGTTTTTTTCCATCTTTCAGAAATCAAACATGGAGGCAGTTTGCGCCAGCATAAACAGCTCCCCCAGAGTTTGGCAGAGCATCCTCGGCAGCATGGCAGGGTGCTGGCTCCCAGCCCAGCTAATGAAGTCAGGAGCCTCCAGAGTCAGCACAAGCAGCCACTGCATCCCAGCCACAGCAATAATGTGGAGGATATTGTTCTACACCACCCTACCAGTGTCTTACACTCGTGTCTTCCAAAAGCAGCCTGTCCTGCAGCTCTGGGCTGGCAGCATGTTTCATCGCTCCCTCTAGACCTGCCTTTGGGGCTGCTGATGAAGGAGGTGGTTTAAAGTGCCTGGGAATGTTCTCAGCTTCTCCAAACCTCATCATCACTTCTACAGAGTGAAGCCCAGTATTTGTCACACTGGGGTGCAGCTGCTTTTATTGGTATTTCAAAGAGACAGGACACGTGTTCCTCACGTTTCAGATTCCCTCTGCTGATTGAAATTAGACACCTTCCTGAAAATAATTGCTGGCAGTGGCAATTACTACAGTTAAAATGTTTACTGATGGTTTGCAATGCCAAGGCTAAGCTAAGTATCATGAGCCAGGTCAGGAATGAACTTAATTAGGCATTATTTAGAATTATGTCTTGGTTCATAAATTAAACACCTTTCCAGTCCTTTTCATTTGTAAGACATCCATTGCATTCCAATGAGAAGACAAACAAGCAACAAAGCAGTTCTCACTTAGAGCCATTAAAAGCTCCATGAAGCACTCAGATTTTTTTTTTTAAATGCTAGATTACCTATTTTAGGAACACACCAGTCAATTTAAATAAACACACCAAATTAATGAGGCGTCATGTGTGTGATGGACTTTACATGCATTTTCCAATGGATTTCATGCAGAAGAGTTTCATTCGGATGAAGAAGCTGGGCTACAGAGGGCTCCACAATCTTGAAAAAACTGCACCACGTCATTATTACTGCCTTTGTGGGTGCTGTTGGAGTGTGTACATATATATATATTTATATGGCTTCTATATTCACTTGTTCTTCAACTCAGAACACAACCATGCCCTTGTGTCACACAAGATTACCACTTCACTGATTGCTCTTAACTGGTAATTCTGCAAGCAATGACTACATACCATGGTCTGATTGCATCAACAGAGCAATGGTTCCATTAAGGCTTTTCATGCTGCACTATCAATATGAAGGGATGATCTGTGTACTGCAGTCTCTGTGTTATGCCTATTAGTGACTACTTGAGCAGGATTGCAGAATTACACAGAGGTAAAGATACAAGCATCCAACCATCTGTTGATGGCTTATTGTGCACACAAAGCAAGTAATATCAGTTGTGCTATGCCTCGTTCAGCCTCAGCATCGAGCACAAAATGACACTCCAGATGCATAAATAGCTTATGTGCTATGGGGAAAAGGTGTCATGAACCAAGAAGGTTTTGTTCATGCAGCATCGGCTGAATGGTCTGGCTGCCTCCAAGCCACACCCTCAGCATGTTCTGGTTTGTTCCTGGTATAAATCTTTTATGAACACCTTTGCCTTCAAGACCATGTTTTCCTTGACATGAAGAGCATCATTTGTTCAAGAAACTCATTTACAAGCTTACTCAGAGACTGTAGTCTCACAGACTTTAGACAACGTATTTCAGAGTGGGCCATGTTATTTTCTCTAAAGACCTCTCTTGGTCTTTAGACCAGTATTGGCCTACGGCACCTTGCCTGGGAGAGGCAAGCAGAGGCACCAGGCTCCCCAGACAAGCTGTACAGACACCAGTAGCATTTCAGTGACAGGGAGGCACCTTTGTCTCCTATTTATCAGCCACTGAGTGCCATCCAACAGCAGGGGACTTTGTACCTCTCTGCTTTAATGCTCTGCTGCAACAAAAGTAGCTCAGCTCCCAAGAACGGATTTGACTTCAAAGTTCTTGTGATCCACGTGTGACATACATATATTAGATTAGAAATCCATTTGTCAGAGCTAATAATGGTGCTTGCTGCACAGAGCATTATGGCACATCATGAATATGCATGGGGGAGGGTGAGCATGCTTGGTACTGATGTATTTACATTAGATGGGCTCCAGCATGGGCTTGGTGTTCTAGGTGGGAGTATGTGTGATAACCTCAGAGCCTGGCACTACAGAGACATGTCAGCCATAAACTGATGCAGAAAGAGATCTGCTGCTGCTTCCCTTACCCATGTTTGCTGCTGGATCAGGCCCTCAGATACTTTTTAGATGTTAAAATAAACATTAAAGGCATCAGCAGCATTTTGAAAGTTGGTGTCTTGGCATTTTTCTCTAATTCTGCTACTGAAAAGAGGAAGATGGTGGTTTTTTTCAAAGCACAGCTTCTTCAAATGGAAAGAATGGATCAAAGGAGATCAGAGATGCCTATAAATATCATACTTAAATTTGCTGCAAACAGAATGCAACAGTATGTCGATTGGAGTTGTGTTTACTCCTAATGCTACCAACAGCCACAGCTGGGCTGGTACAGAGCAGAGCAGGGAAATCTCCCCCAAGGCTCTGCCTCTGCAATTTTAACAGGCTATTCTGGCAAACTTTATTGAGTACCTAGTAAATAATTTTTAAGAGGTTGTATGCAGGTTTGAGCCAGCTATGCTCAGCACTCTGGTTTTCTGCTTTCAATCAATTGTCCATAAAGTTGTAAGCTGATTTTTATCTTCCTAACACACTTATCTAGTATTAATGGGACAGGGGTAGAGGAAATTAAAACTCCAGAGAAGATCATGACAGTGTAATAGCCAAAAAGGAGCCTCTTCCTATTTTTTGAAAGATATTTTGCAAGAGAAGTGAATAGCCCAAGCAGAAATGTGAGATCCCTCCCTAGACATTTGGCTGGGTGTTATATTCACACAGCTTATCAGTCATAGAATTCATGGAGTTTGCAATTGATTTCCAAATACATAAGAAGTCATCACTCACCAATCCCAGTAAACAACGTGCACTTGTGGCCCACGATCCCTTCACCTCAGCTGTGGCCAGTCCTTGTCCTGCCTTGCTTGTCTGAGAGCACCCACCCTCACATCAGCTCCAGTCCTGAGAATAAATGCCCCAAAATGCCCATAAACACAGCACTGTGTCCTGCAACCATTCAGTTCACTCCAACCTGAGACCCGGGTGGTTGAAACACAATTCTTCATAAGTGAGCTTCCAACACAGCAGTGAAACCCAGTTTTACATCCACCACTCCCAAGCCAGAGTGATGACTCTCTTACCACAGCAGAGGATGGATTGCCCCATAGCAGCTAGTCATTGCACAACCTGCAGAAACTGGCAAAGTCATTTTGCTTTGCACTTGAATCTCCATTTTTAACATATTGTTTTAAAATCTCCAGCCTCAAAAGCCAAAATTCACCCGAAGTCAGTCCTTAATCACAAAGCTTCAGCAACTGCCTTAGCAACCACAACACGGATATCAGAGGGACCCTGGGATCCTTCTTTGGAAGTTACCCATATTCCCATTATACTTAGTGTGAGGGGCCATGGTCTGAGTGGAGCACAAAGGGAAGCAGGACACATCTTCTCAGGGGCTCCTAAACCACAGAGCAACATTTCACAGCTGCTCTCTGTGAACTATGCACAACCATCAAATACAAGCCAGAAGGAAAAGACCTGTGAAGTTTAAAAATCATCCACGGAAGATTTTCCCTCACTTCAAGGCCAAGGAAACAAACCAGCCTTGTAGCATGCAGTGGAGAGGAGAACAGAGACAAAAAAAATACCAACTCCTAATTAGAGCAAGATTCAATAAGCCCTAGGCTTGTTTTAAAATGAAAATGCTACCACTTTTTCTGCAGCAGTGACCTTACTTTTGCCTTGAGGATTAATACAAAGCACAGAAGCATTTGCAGTCAATGTTTTCAGTGGTATTGCCCGAGAGAATGTAAAGTTTGGAAGATACGGTCTTTCTGGGTCAGGTTGGAGTTTTCTCACAGAGATTTCAATTCACTTTCTTCCATTTTCTTTAACTGTTTATCAGTTCTGCATTGTTGACAGTGCTCATCTCAGTACCCAGCCTTTGTGGTTGTCTCTGTTTGAGGGGGGACAGTTGAAGTGAATTAAAAGTGAATCCAATATCAAATTGTTTGAGACTTTGAGTATAAGGATAGAAAGGATTTTATTAAAACAAAAAAAAGGAATAAAAATATATATATTATGTATTGAAAAACAAACACCCTTATCCAAACAATATAAGCACCCAAAACTAAATTATGTATCCCCTGCTTACGTGAATACCAGGGCTCCCCCAGGGACTCCCCGGGGCACAGAAGGGGAAAAAAGTGGAGGCAGAGGATAAGAGGGGGCAAGACTGGAATCAATTCCTTTCCCCCTTGGGATTTGGGAACCCATGGGGGACGGGGC
>WEIV01025262.1:0-22756 GCA_013390005.1 Calyptomena viridis | reverse complement strand
GAGGGACGGCAAACACAGGCGGCACCCGGCGCCGGACAGAACCGGCGGCCGCAAAAGGCAGCCGCGCCCGGTGCCCGGCGGAGCGGCCCGGCCCCTCCCGGCTCCACAGCGCCGGCCTCCGCTGCTCCCGCCCGCAAACAAAAGTTTTCATTAAAATAGAACCATAACAGTGGTTCCCAAATATCTTTAAAACATCCATTAAGTCCCACAGCTCCCTATGGGGACAGCAGAAACATCACTCCCTTCCAGGTGCTGTGCTGAAGGTGCAGGATGCAGCTGTGTCTTGCTGCAGAGGCAGACCTAAGATTAAATCAGATTTAAGTCAGACATTTGTTTCTCTTCAGACCGGGTTGCTATGTATGACAGCAGCTAATTTAGATACACCTGACCTGGGTATAATTAGATGAGTGTAGAAGATATTATTCAATAAATTATTATGTGAATGAGATAATAATTTTCCTATGGATTTGCGTAACATAGCAGGATGAGGAGGATCTAATCTGTACATCCAGCTCTCACTTGCCAGCTAAATATTAATATAACTGCTTAATATATTATATGTTATATCAATGTTAGAGTAATACTTGTGTTAATGCAATAAGAATATGCATAATATTTGCAATTAGAAACCCTCAGGACTCACATGTGTATGGTTATACATATATCTCCTTCCTGAAGACCCATCCAACTACTGCGATATGACTATGGGCACAATCTAACATACCATAATTTCACCTGCTTCCCCACAGCCCCATACTGTTCAAATTCCCAGAACTGTCAAAAAATGCCACTCACTCCCTTGTGCTGGGCTATGCTTTCATGGTCATATACTGATGATAGAAGTCTTCCTAGTCTACTAGTTTCTCAGTAGAGCTTAGTATGTCATCCAGCTCTGAACAGGTGAGGCTGCCACTGTGTCACGGTGGAAGTGGGATGAGCACCTCAAAGCTCAAACCACTAAGTAACAGTGCCACTCTGGGCATCCCCAAAAGGTCACTCAAGAACTTGCTTGTGATGACAGAAGAATAAAGTGTTAGGGCAAGAAAAAAACTAAGCTCAGACTATACAACAATATTAGAGAAGTAGCTGAGCAGACCCAAAGCTGTGTTCAGGTATTGCTTTTCTTCAGCTATGAAAATCCATTTGAAGGGACAGTAAGAGGCCTTTTTTTCCTCCTCAGTTTTCTATTATGTGTTATTCACATTTTCACGTGGTAGTTTCTATGAGAAATGCACACCTTCCAGCAACTAATAGAAAATTCAGATAATGAAGACTGCAGCTCCTGGTAAAAAATCTCCAGGAATGAATTAGCCCTAGATAGTATTACTCTCTGCATTTAAATTCACGTTTATAATAAAGGAGGAAAGCTAGCTGATTTGTGAAATCACAGATCCACTACAAATTACAAGCCAGGAAATACTATACCTTGAAGGTGAAAGTTGGACTATTTTACAACAAAGATAAAGAAGCCACACATCTTTTTTTCACCTGACCAGACATGTTTTTGTGATAGAGCAGCCTGGTGTAATGACATTTCTTATTTCAACTGTCCATTTGTCACAGTGAGTTTTCTTCCTGGTGTAATAGCACAGAAAAAGACCAGGACTGGGAACTTAATGTCTTTGTTCTTTGTTCCTGTCTGCAATTCTCAGACTCTTGTGTTTCCTGATACTACATGAATCCCAGCAAACGAGTTTTTGCCTTTCAGACCGTACAGTTCATTTCTCCAGACAAAGAACAAAAACCTCTGTGCCTGACAGATGCCTGGAAGCTGTTCTGGCATCCTCAGGCCAGACACAAGAGACAGCCTGAAGAGCAGCTCCAGGGGGCTGTTCCAGTGGGCAGTGCCCAGGGGGCTGCGAGGGGCACTGCTCAGTTCAAAACCAGGCGGTGGGATCAGCCTGCACTGCAGCCATGGTGGGAGAGAAGGCAGGGAGGGAAAGCTTTCTGCTATGAATTTTTGTAAGCACATCAGAGAATTGCGCCAGCATCTCATTTTTACTGTGTGGCATGTCAGCTCTGCTGGCTCTGAAGGAGAAACCTTTCTGCACTGCTGGCAGCCATGAACATAGGTAGAGACAAGACACCTTTGTCAATGAAAAGTTCTCTTAGACTGGAGAAGAAAAATCTCAGATTCAGACCATTCAGAAATATTCTGAATTGCATCCATGACTTTTCAGGAAAAGGGTCTTGAAGGTATAATTTACTTTCTCCTATTTTATCATACTTCTATGTAAAGAGAGTCCCTATACGTTCATTAAACCTGCCTGCTGCAGTCTTTGGGCAGCTTGGCCAAGGGACAGGCTCAGAGCAGCAGGTAGTGAGGCCACAGGGGCTGCTGCATTCATTGAAGTCCCCTAAAAGCTCAACCTTCCATGGGCATCTGGGCCTGTTCACCCTACTGTTCACAGTAGTTTAAAACCTACTGTAACAGCTGGATGAGTAAAATGTTCTCCACTGACTTTCCACAGGGACTGAGGATGGAGAATAAATAGATGTCTCTCGAAATCTAACCTTAGTACTCACTGATTCATAGCCCCCAAGCATTCCCCCCGTTTCTGTGTTGCCAGTTGTTGCAGGTTTTTTAATAAAACACTTCAAAATTCTCCTGGGGACAAGCAGAAGCCCAACTTCTGTTCCAGCCCCTCTGCCAGAGTTCATTCTCTGGGTCACTGTAATTCCTCACTAATCTAATAAATTTTCCAAGCTGATTAATTCAGACTTCTGGTAACAAGTGGTTGTACTACGAGGATGTTGGGATTCAACACTGGGCACTGGCTCCCCCTGCACAGGAGCCTCAGCTGGCAGCAGCACATCACTGGAGGCTGAGGAGGTTCTACAGGCAGAGACAAAATACTGCTGCTGTCTGGCACTACAAAGCCAGACTCTGATCGTGTGCTGTCCCTTGGAGGTACAGAGATGAAAAAACTAAGATGTGAAGAACGTAAATATTTTATCATAGACTTTTCTCCATTTTGTTCTTCATTTACACTAGTAAGTAACACACACTTTTAAATCGGACAGAAAAAAAGTGTCTTTGTTGGGATGTCAAAGAGCACCTACTTCCATCCCCTGCATCCCCAGGAGTAATGAGTAAGTATCACCTAAACTTGTCTCTGCTGGGGATCACTGTGTCCACAGAGCTCCTCCATCAGCCACAGGCTGTTTGCAGGGATATTATCCTGGGATTCAAAGCCAGGCTTCTCTGTAAACACAAAGGACTGCAGCCTACCTCCTGAAAGAGTACGTGCTGAAATAGCAGATGCTCTTTCAGACACATCTGAATATTTCATCCAGTGCAGGATGGGGACACCACAAGCACATCTCAGCACTGCCATGGAGATCTCCAGTCCAGATACACCAGGGCATTGCACACAATACACAAGGCTCTTGGTATGGCACCCTTAGGGGAGACAGAGGGGTTGTGAGGCCAGAAAAGAAAGGACAGAAAAATCATAGTTAATCATGGTAACTGTTTTAAAGAAGAATTTTTTTCTTTTGCAGGGAATGAATTAGGAATGGGAAAGAAAAGTCAAACTCATAATGAAGCCAGGAGTAAAAACAGAATATAATAAAATAGTTTATATAATGAAAAACTCAATCTGTCCTTTGGAATCTGTGCCTGAAGTAGCCATTGTCCAATGTGTTTATGCCACCTTTCTAAGTGATCCTGAGAGAAAATACTCTGTCCCCAAACAACTCTCCAAGGGCTGTTGTATGATTGCAGCTTCAAGGGGAACGTGCAGCAGTCAGGTAAACACTTTACCTGTACAAACTCCAACACCATTCTGGTGAGAACAGAAAACATCAAAACAGCCTTTATACAGCAGAAAACTCTGGAGGTGGGCTCAGTAGCTCAGATCAGGGAGGATCATTCAAAAATTAGTATCAATTAGTTATGACCCTTTTCGGTGCCTCCCTGAAGGCTCCCTGTAGTGTTTTCAGGGCTTCTTAGGTCTCTCCCACTGCAGTTCTGTGCCCAGAGCAGAGTTTGCCACTTAAAATTACCTGCCATGATCAGGGGGTTGAAGACAACGATCTCCAGAATTCCCTTCCAGCCTCCATTATGTTATGATCCTAGGAAAAACCAATTTGCTTTCAGTGAAATCTAACACTGGGATTTTGGAAGGGATGTAGAGTTAGGTTGCCACATCAGAAAGAACTTAGTTCCTAAAGCCCTTGCACTTTAACGATTCCCTGGCCATTTCTTAAGGCTCAATGTCATTTTTTCTTCAACCCAAATGATCACAAACTGGCTCAAGTGAAAGTTAGAAACCTTGCTACTCAGTGACCAGGAACCAGCCTGAATGCTCTTATCAGTCTCTTCTGCTGCTATAAACATTAATTGCAACAGTGACAAACCAGAAGTGCTAAAGGGAGATTATTGTAGCTGCCAAATGTGCTGGATGAAGTCCTCTGCAGGAGCTCATGCCTCAGTTAAGTTTTGTAACATCTGTTCAGAGTGCAGCACAATGAGGCTGGAGCCTGGCACCAGTGGTCTAAAATAACAGCAGCACTGGGGATTTTCTCCTCCCATCGAGGGGCAATTTGTAACCACTGCAGGTAAGTGCCTGCAGCTTCATGGCAGGGTCCTGAGGGAATGGGGGCCATGGGACAGGAGTCATCATCTCTGCTGAGAGAAGTCATTGGATTCATGTCTGAGGCGTCCCAGCCACTCCAGTCCCTTCCAACTCAGCATATCCTGTCATTCTGTGATATGTCTGAGTCTTGAGATAACCTTGGGAAGACAGGCTACAAACCAAAATTTCTTCCCATTGAACTGTCTGCACTTAACCCTCAATGAGGGAAAAAATACTTGCAGTAAAGTACCTCGTGCAGTGCATACTTTGGGCATGTACTTCACTGGAGAATGTCATGATGTTCTCGTGGAGGTTTCCTGGTCAGTATATGAGTTATTTTTAGTGGTTTTTAGTTTTAAGGTAGCATGACTCATTATTCAAGCAATAGTTGGTATCTCCTGTGACTGAAAACATGCACAGGAGTTGTTCATGTCTGCTGTAAAACAGAAATTGTTATTTAAATTTGCTCAGAAACCAACTGTTACTAACATCACGAGGTTCAAGGAAGTAAATGAATGTAGAGCAGATGGAAAATAAATTACTTTTTTTCTAAAGAATATGACTATTTCCCTCAAATTTTTAGAAGCAAAACGTCCTTGTCGCAGAATAAAAACACCATCTTGGGAATCAGAAAACACCAGCACAGTTCTGTGCTCTGTCCAGGCTCATTGTGCACTCTCTAGCAAGTCCCTTAACCTCTATTTCTATTTTCATGCATAAAATTGTGCTATCTTGTCTTTTCACCTGGGACTGTCTCAAAGTATCTGATTTGTTCAGTGCTGGTGAGTTCTGCTGTGCAATGGGCACCTTTGATTCCCACCAACTTCAGGGTGTGCAGCTGCTCTTTTAAGAACTTTAACCTCTGAACTCTCTCACTGCTCTGAGAGGTTGTAGATGCCCAGTGCCTGGAAACACACAAGGTCAGATTGGACAGGGGGCTCTGAGCAACCTGATGAAATTGAAAATGTCCCTGCCCATGGCAGAGAATTGGACTACATGACCTTTAAAGGTCCCTTCCAAACCAAACCATTCTGATTCTATGACTTGCTCAAAGCATAACTGAGCTGGAGTCTCCTCACCCCACCACGAAGTTGCTCTTACCTAATGAAGGGAAAACTGCATGATTACAAACTAGAAAAGGTAAAAAATTGTGCAGAGTTTCTTGAGATCTGAACAAACACTTAGAGTATCCAAAAAAGCATCTGGTCTTAATGTTGACAATGATCACTACAATGCATTTCCCATGAAAAGCCTTGGTATTGTGCAAGGAGACTACAAGCCCAAAACTTCAGTGCTTAGAGTTTGCCCAAATACTCTACAAACACACATGTAACCCTACTATTCACACCTTTTTAAGAGCTCTGCACAAGAATTTCTGGGGTGAGCTGCCAATTTCCATAATACTAAATCACTTCTTCCACTGGGATTTCAGGTTGGAAAGGTGCCCATCTCTGGTTAAAGGGTGCCTGACTCCTCAGACACTGTCAGCAGAAAGGCCACAAACGGATAGATTAATTCATCTGAATATAATCAGAATTGGCATAAACCTTTCTCCATCCTGTTTCTGTGCAAGCCAGAGCACAACCTTTCCACATGCTCCAGGGCACTTGGTCGACTCTGGTTTCATGTCCTCATGCTGTTCCAGCAGCTGCCCAGACCAGGGCCAAACCTCCCCCAGGTTCACGGATGGGTTTTGGAGCCAGAGGCAGATGTGCTGAATTACTGTGAGAGCCTGATCTTGAGGGATTTCCAGGGTGACTGAAAGTGGAAAGCAATGAAAATCTAGTGAAAGTTTTTGCCTGCTAGAGAGTTTCACCCTCATGTTTGAAAAGTGAATGAGGTAAAATCACTCTGAAAAAAAAATAATATACATGACACTTTCTCACCTTTCCTTCACATGAGTCCTGCAGCTTCCCTCACTTCAAAACCACCTTTTGTTCCATTTTCTCACAGACGGTCTTTCCCTCCTGGCTCTCCTGTGCCTTTTCCATAGACTGTCCAAGCCCACCACACCCTCCTCCCTCCTCACCCCTTCCAATCTGGTTAAATCTGCTTTTTCCCCAAGTGGCACAGGTCATTTCAAAACAGTTCTTTCTCACTTTTCCATATTCTCACTCTCCAGTTATGTTCAAAACTCAATCAAAACACAAAGTCTTTTTGCCATGTTGTAAATATTTTTCCCCCTCATTTTATGTGTTTTTTCCCCACTGTTAAGTGCTTTGCAGTGCTATTTGCATGACAAACATCAGACACACAACCAAGCCGTGTTGTGCAATAGTGTCAAGCCTGAGAGTCACCCAGGTGTCCAGAATAATCCTCCATAGACTGATTTGGGCTCCAGCTCCCACTTGCAGGCTGCACCTGGATGGCAGATGGACAGCAGCCTACACCCATTTTGCCTTTTCCTGACTTTTTTTTCCCTCCCATGAACCGATGTCAGTAATTCATCTAGGGACTGGTTCCACTTAATCCACAGTCCCTTCTGTCCATTGGGCTGAACATGAAGTCACTCCCCATAAAGGTTATCTTCATACTTTTGGAGGTAGCCACTTTTAAGAACATCTGACATCACTAACTATGTATTACTGACATTTCTTATCCTGTGAATCATGACCTCATCTGCTCAAAAACTGAAATCAAATACCACAAAGGTATAACTAAAACATGAGAGATGCACCCAGAAAGAGTACATCTCCTGAAAATGGAATTTCAGTATGAGCAAACAAACAAATGCTGGAAAAAGAAGAGAGACCATAGGACTACAGAGAAATAAAAAAACCCTGGATCTCATTTTCTGGTATTATAAGGTTATGAGTTAATTAAATTGGCCCAACTTTCCAGAATGAGCAATGGGACAGGCTGAAAAGACTTTGCTGTGGTCTCACTGGCCCAAATACTAAAATTTCCACAGATCGACGAAAAAATAGAAGGTGGGAGGTGGTGTGTCATAGAAGATGAAGAAAAATATCTGACCATTTCTTAATTTTATTCAATGCCATGAAGATAAGATCCATCAGACAGACAGCCCCTAGGATGCTGATACACCCTACTGAACCCACTGTGGTTACACCAGGAGCTGGCTCAGCCTTTGTTTTTTCCTATGGAAAGATAAGGCTGACCAAAGCTTTCCAACCCAGCTGTCTCCTCACTGGTAACAGAAAGTGCAGATATCCAGCATGAGTCATTTGGGAGGCTGATGTAACAGCCTGGAGAGATTCCCATGCCTTTCCTGATGGAGACCTAAGAATACCCACAGCAGTGAGAACTACCATGGGATCCTGCCTGAGTTGTTCTTGGAGGGACAAAAAGTTCAAACTGGACAGGAAAGTCTATTAGGGCTAAAATTATTAATGCATGTAACATATTTAGAGACTTTGGGGCTTTGCATGGACACATCATCAGACCATGGGCAGGTAACTGCTCACTTGTTAACTGGGATGAGGGACACGAGGAGGAAGGAACAGGAGGCTGGGTGTGCTATTCAGTGTCTACACTGCCCCAGCATCTACTGAAAGAGAGGTGATGGCATACAAGGGTAGACAAGGTTGAGGCCTTCTCGTGTTTTCAAGAGCTATGTTTTTGTAGGAGCACTGTTTTGGCTAGAGCTGTGCTTTTGGCTAGAGCTGTGCACATGCAGATTCATGGAAGCAGGCCATCCAGAGGGGTCACCACCCAAAGAGGAGACAGGAGAAAAAACAAGGGTAGAGGCAGGTAGATGGAAGACTACAAGGAACTGACAAGGCAATGCATTAATTAACATGACAGCAAGCATTTTCATCACAGAAGCAGTGAAGTTCTGTCAGGTTGTTGGGGTATTTTTGTGGAGAACGAGCTGAGAGCAGGAACAGACTTCAGAGAACAATTGCTTGCACATCAGTTTTGAAGAAACACATACCAGCAGTCCCTGGAGGTCCAGGCAACACCCAGGCGTTACTGCTGGATTAAAAATTTCATGTTGAAATAGAAGAGTTCAACCCTGGGAAAAAAACCTTGCAAATGCCTGTCTTTGCTCTTGTGTTAAAAGCCCTTGGTGAAGAGGAAGAAAAAATACATTAAATTTGCAATTGAACAGAAATGGGTCAAAGTCCCATTCCCCTCACAGTGCTCACATACAGGGTGTCAGGCAGTCCTGCATTGACAGGTATGATGACAATAAACACCATGAGATGAGGTGGTTTATAGAAACCTTGCAAAGCCCACCAACTGCTGTAATTAATGTACAGACTGCTATTAGTGTGACTGTGTAATTTAAGCCTCAAACTTATCCTTAGCCAGAGATTTCAACAAATCTTTAAAAAAACCCAGACATAAACAAGTGAACCTCTGCCAAAATTAGAACCTGCAAACAGAAGTTTTCAGACGTTCAAGCCAAATTCAAGCACACACTAAGCAGGTACCTTGAAGTCAAGGTGCTTTATGAAACCAAGCAAACATGAAGAGGCTGTGGGAATGTTTTATCTGGGGCATTTCATCTGAATGTGTTTTGTCCCCATTCAGTGCCTGTCTGTGCTGTGCCAGCTGGCAGCTGAACCACACAGCCCTGCAGCCCCACTGCTCCTCCCCAAAGGCTGCACCGCTGCCAGACAGACAAGCCCAGCCTTGCTCTCCCAGCCAAGAGCTCCAGGCAGGCTCTGCAGAGCCAGGAGCAGGAGGGAACGGACAGCGTGGCAGGGATACTGCCCCTGGACTGCAGAGCTGCTCTGGGGCAGGGGGTTTGTCATGGGGGAGGCCTGCCAGCAGGCTGCCTGCTCCCATCACCACTAACCCACTAACGTGGAGATGATGTGTCCCACATTGTACATAGCAGCTGGTCAGTGATTTTCACATCAGTGAGACACCCTGAGCAAGGGCAGACGTAGGGAGAAACTTGGTGGGACAACCACAGAGAAAGCCCAGGGAGCAATGTTGCTGCTCAGGAGGAACAAAAGGTTACTGGAGGTTAGCATTTCATGGTTCTGATACTTAAGGAGCTAGGAAACTTGGGAGTATCCAAGTGAAAGTGGGTTGCTCCACTTAGAAAGCTGGGGTGAGTTTTTGCATCAGGTAGATTACAGCATTCAGAAAGGCATCTGCAAGAGTTACATAGCTCGCTTAGATTGCTGTAGATTTTTTATCATCTGCCAGTGAAGTTTCTCAGTGCCTTTCACTACACTAAAAACAAGAAGCCAAAGAAACAAATGCCCTGCCCATTTGTATCTCTCATTTAGCCGTTCACAGAAACTTAGCAATTAGTATTTTCTTTTTCAAACATCCTCAAAGGGCTGAACCCAACAGTTCAGACTCCTTTTCCATCAGTCACCATCAAGCCAGGCAGAATCCTCTGATTGCTCATTTCCCAATATTGAGACCAGCATTTGGTGTCTGAATTGCTTTCATGCAGGCATCAAGAGTTTCAGAACCTGCCACTACCCTTGAGGCTATTTCAAGGGAATCCCAGAATGTTTAGAAAATGAAACTGTGTCATGAAGTGGCAATTGCATGAAAGAATCACTGCAGGAAGCACCTTCAGAACTACAGCAGTGAGCTCATCACTAGGCATAGATGAAACTTCAAGTGCTATAAAATGCCCTTTGAGTGATTTTCCCACAGGTCAGTAGGCTTCAGCCTGGAGAATTGCTATGAAATGATAAGTAGCTCCGACCTGGTAAATGTGAATGAGCAGACGGTACCTTGACAGGAGAGCAACAAGGTTTGTTAAGGTGCCTCTGAGTTTGGCAGGTTTCTAGGTATAAAATTCAGGAGTGCAGTTTTCCTCTCTGCCATGCTTTAGTTAGCAGTACAATTCTGTGCCCTCTCAGCATGAGTGGCTCTTTCCATGTGTCTTTCTTGGGAGCCTAAGAAACAGTTAAATATCTGTGAGAGAGGGACGCCGCTGGCAAGGGGCTGACACCTGCCCTTCAATATGCACACCCTGCTCCCCCTGTCAAGGTAGATCAATGTTTAATGCAACAGCCTTGACAGAGTGCTGTTAATAAAGATGCAGAGAACAAACAACAAAACCGTCTGAAATAGCAAGGCCATGCCACGTCTTCAGGGATCTGAGCTGTTTTGCAGTGAATTTATGGGAAGCATCTTGAAAATGTATAAACAAAGGCTGCATCCTGGATCTCTGTCTCAGGTAATGCTCTCCACCTCTGACCATATCTCAGGGTAGT
This sequence comes from Calyptomena viridis, assembly GCA_013390005.1. Taxonomy (NCBI): domain Eukaryota; kingdom Metazoa; phylum Chordata; class Aves; order Passeriformes; family Eurylaimidae; genus Calyptomena; species Calyptomena viridis. The sequence continues at coordinate 12,021 of WEIV01025262.1, read as the reverse complement.
GTGGACAGCAGAGCCCATCCACCCCGACCACTGGCACACAAGGGAAAGGGGAGTAGTGGTGTGGGACACTGGTGTCCCTGCAGTCTGCTCCTGGCACTAACAGTGCTGGGTTGCATGTGAAGGACATTACCTGACGAGTGCGGGAAAGGCGACAAAAACCTTACTTACATCACGTGTCTCTGTCTTTTGCACAAGTTACCTTCTTGAATAAGCTGCCTGTCACAATTTGCCTTCTTGTCTTCCAGGCTACATAAGCCCTCAGGCCTACAAGCTTATCAATGCAAACAACATGTAGGCAACATGTGTTTTAAGGAGTTTATTAATATTGGTAAATAATAAGGTTTTATTCTCTATATTAAGAATAAACAAACCTCCAAAGATTTTTTTCCAGTTCAGGGATTTATCCAGACATCTGGATGCTTATTTGCAGCTTCTCCAGATTTTCTTGGCCAGTACATTGTGCTGGAAGTCATGAGATTTCCAATGGACTTTTGGTTTTTATCCAATTGGAAATACTGCAAGAGGAGTTTTTCCTCCCAGCCTTCCAGGATTTCTAGTTCATGTGCTGGCTGGAATCAGCAAATATAGAAGGGCATAAAAAGAAAGCCTTGATTAAGAAAAGCTGAGGAAATATTTGTACTTCAAAGGTATCTTTCCAGCTTGGGGTGATGGTTCTAATTAGTTTCTAATGAAGCAAAGCTGATGAAGCCTTACTTTGTGACTGTTTAGATGACCGCTCATAGCAGACTAGGACACTGAGGAGGCAAGATCTAGGCCTCTGCCAGGCTCATGTTTATGATCAGATAGCGTGTCTGATGGGTATCTGAATTATCCAGTTTTTAATTAGAGATGGTTATTATCTCAGTGTCTGAGCCTCTGTCTCCAGCCTCCAGGTCTCTCTCAAGGACGCCTGCTGGGACTGCTGTTGTCACCTATTTTGCAACATCAGTGGAAAACAAGGAGATAACTGCTCTGAGCTCAGTGGTGTTTTCTCCATGCCTCCCTCCAGCAAAAGGATGGAGGAAGTGGAACAATGGAAAGGGAGTAAACTGTGATGATGGGGTGTGGGGGGGCGGGCAAGGCAAAGGTCAGAAACACTCATGTGGAAAAAAGTAGATAGGAAAAGGAGAGAGAGATTAAGGAGATATGGCCTGAGAGAATGGAAAAATCCCCAAACACATGGCCTCCATCTCCTTTCTCCAAAATCAGCCTAAATCTGGAAAGATACAGTAAAAGATAAAGGACCAAATCCAAATGGGACAAGATAGGGAAAAAAAACCTATAGGAGCAAGGGAACCACTATGCCTAAGTGGGGAAAAAGCATGGACCACTTGGTGAGGAGGGGTGTCCCTCCTACAGAGGAGACACAACCTACACTCTTGGCTTGGTAGTACACTGAGAAGTACCTGGTCATCACCAGCAGTCAGCAGGTTAGCTTTAGCATGGCCACAGCAATCCAAGAGCAGAACCCTGCTGCAAGTTCTTTATCCATGCACCAGTTCCACTTCCAGGAACTTTGCTTTCAGTGAACTTAGTAAAAACAGATTCCAGGAAAACAGATGTCATGCATTTGGAAGAATTCTACATTATATTTAATTTGATCAGTGTCTGATGAACCAATAGCGAGTTTCAGCCGATGCAGGCTCTGAAAGCAGCCAACTTTAGGACACAAAGCATGGGGCACACGTTCCATGTCACCAATGTGACATGTGCAATGTCACCAGGTGACAATGCAGATGAAAGCAGATCAGAAAATCCTGCGTGGCCTGACACAGCTGTGATGGCAGATGCTCTCAATGGCTGTTCACCCAGGGCAGGTCAGCTTTTGTTGGTCAGAACAACTGAATGCAGTGTAATTTCTTTGAAAGCAATGCCTGTCTGTGTCATCTAAGGAAAAGAGTGATACTTGCCTATGAAGGGACAGATTTTCCTCACAGAGCACAGGTAGGCAGAAGTTTTGTTAGGGCTCTATACCGAAAGACAATAATTTGTAAGTGCTATTTCCTATAGAACCTAAAAACTCTCTGAAATTTTAACTGATAATCATTCAGAACATGTTCAAGACTTCCAAAGCCATCAACGCAAACCAGAATTCATTAAGAGAGAAAATAAAATTGTAATTAATTAACTTATTGAAATTATGAATCAACCACTACACAGGAAAGGCTATGCATCACTTTGCAAGTTATTCATTTAATCAAATAACTGGGCAGAAATATTTGCATTAATAACTGCACCAGAAAGTGCTGATCACAATGTTTAATAAATCCAACTTGTTAATTCTACGAACTCGATTTCAAGTCTGACACAAAAAGTTCCACTGGCATAAAGGGAGATTTGGGGCTGTGTCCTTAGCAATTAAAACTAAACCTTTCTCTAGACCATTCTAATACATGGTCAGAAAAACAGTTGGAATCTCACTCATGTTGTGCCCCCTCCTTTCTTCTGCAGAAGATCCAGGACAGGGGGATTTTTGCGACAACCCCTAAGGAAGGCTTACAACCCAAAAGGAAGACCCTGGCACTGCAGTAATTAAGAGCCAACCCTTACAATTCTTGGATACAATTAACCTCACTAGCACCTCCCCCTGAGGAGCTGTTTCCAAGGGCACTGCCCAAACCTCACAGAGAGCCTCAGCTGTGCCCTGGCTCAGGAACTCCACTGGCCCCACGTGAGCTGGGCTTTGGGGATAGTTGCACCAGCAGCCCCGGAGGTGTCTGGGCTGTCCGGTCCAAACCCTCTCCACCCATGTGTGTCAGCTGTCTTTTCCTTGGCATCCTGGGCTGAGATAGATGGGAGGGGAAGGCAGGAGCCATCTGGCCCTCACTGCACTTTGGCAGCTCCCTCCCAGCCCACTAAACCGCATGTACTGGCTTTTATTTCCTTGGATCCTAAACCCAGTGGCAACTCTCATGATTTTTATGTGTTCAGGATCTGAATGTTTTATCAAGCTGTTACAGACACATCTCACTCCAGACATATGGAAACACATGATCCAGATTAATTTTCACTTTCTGGCAAATGAAGTTTCCTCTACTTTGCCTGAAACACCTTAATTTTATTTTGACTCTGCTATTTATCTACTTTTGTGTCTTTACTACTTCTGCTATTCACCAATTTGGGACGTTTTAACTTTGTGGATAAAAGCAGCAGAATGACAGTCATACTGAGTCATGAGGTCTCTCAAACTGCTTCCAATCAGAATAATTTAATTCAGCCATTTGATACAAATGCAAAGTTATTAATATGCCAAGTACAGAGCTCCATTGCATCAACTTTTCCCTGAGTTGCAGACATACTTTACAAGCAATAGACCTATGAGGTTTTGTTTGGCGACATCGAGATGTAGTTTTTGCCCTTTTGTCTTTCCTGCTCCTTTTTTCCCCATAGATCTATTTGCTAAAATAAATTGAAATTGGGTAAAAGAATATAAGGCACAATTTATACTAGATATATCTGCAATTACTAACTCTGAATTAAACATATCCCTTCATGAATTATGAAGCAGAAATAGGCCAGAGGAAAAATGAGATAAGATCTTCAATCCATGTATTTTTAATTGCTTCATTATCTAAAATTTGGTATGAATAGCAGTGGATACAGTTTGCTGTTAATGCACAAAAAGAAATGAGAATTTTCAACCAAATCACAAAAGGCTATCAAAAATTAATTTTGTGTGCTGTGATCATTGAAAATGTAAGTGATTTTGTGGCAGAGTGACATAAAAAATACCATTTATATGCTAATAATGAACAAGTCATATTTTTTCATTTTGATGCAAAATAAATTTTATTTTCATTTTAATGAACTGTAATGAATTATAAGCTGTTTCTTTTTATCTTTAGGTAAAAGCTGGGGAGAAGATAATGGAAGGTTGACAAAAAGATTGCCCCTGAATGAAAATTGGATGGAGCAGAGCACAACCCTTGCTTTGACCTGTTAAACTCCTTTGCTTGACAATCCATGGGCAAAACTGCCATTTAGGCCCAAGGTGAGCAGTGCAGCAGATGAGCTCTGGGAACACACCTCTTCATAGGGCAAAAGACAGAAAAATCATCCATAGTAGGTGGAGGAATTCCACCTTTATTTCATACAAACACAAGCATCCTTGGAAGGGAGTCTGCCATGTACTCATCCATGTAGATGCAGCAGACCTAAGCTTATGGATAACTTCAGTATCCATGGATAAAAGCATAAGGTACACTACTTATATCTGCAGTCCCTAACTCTGAATTAAACATGTTCCTTCATGAATAATGGAATCCAAAAAGGCCAGAGGTACTGAGGAAACTGATCCAAAGCTATTAAAGCCAATGAGGTGTCTCACATTGATGCATACCATATTAAAAAATAATTATGGGATGGGGTTTTTTGCAGTAATTCCTAGAAGAACAGTCAGGATCTTTATCACTTCAGTTGCTGCACACAACACAAGAGATAGTTCTGTCCTAAAAGCATTGCAATGTAAGGATAAGGCAAGAGATAGCAAGTTGGATAAGAGCGGCACAGGGAGCCCAAACAAGCTGTGAGATTCTTGTGCTCAGCAATTATGTGCAGCACGCTCAGAATAGCAGCTGCTCCAACGCTTCTGAAACAGGGAGCGTGTACCAACGCCAGCTGAAATCAATAGATATTGCAAACATTAAACACCCAGGAAAACCCAGCTCAGCTTTTTAAAATGAGCCAACCATAATGAAAAGCCAGTTTGAATCTGCTTGTCTTGTATTTACTGCTCTTTGTTCACACCAAGGACTTCCCTCAGGGTATCTGCACCTGTCTCAATTTGAAGGCAACTTCTTTGCACCTCTCTCTTGTGGAGATTGCCCACACATAATCAAATTCCAGATTTAACTTCCTTCTTGGGGCCTTCTGCATTTTATTCAAACAACCTGTTGCAAACATGCAGCTGTGATGCTCAGGTGGGTCTGTGCACCACTGCTGCACCCAGGAATTTACCATAATGCTGCATCAGGCTGCAGGTTCACATTTGTCTGCAGAGGATGCAGGTATCTGGTGGGGTTTTCAAAGCACCTACTTGAGAGACTACAGTGCTTGTAGATTCCAATTTGCATTTTTATACATGGTAATATCTTTAAGAAGCTCATTTTAAAAAACTCCATCTCAAGAAGAGCCTTTATTTGGACTGGAGTAGTAGTGTTAAGACACTGATGATTGTTTATCAAACCTTACCAGAAGAAATAGCTAAATCTTGGCAGAAGGACTCACAGCCATGGAGTGTGTTCCGTTGTGCAAATATTTACTCACAGGGTTTTGTTTGTTGTTCAGGGGTTTTTTTGTTTGTTTTTCCCAGCAGTTTTACCTTTGCTACTCCTCTATGAATCATGCACTTAACAGGGAAAAAAGTGCAGAAAGTAGCATTTTACCTTGGCCAGCTGCTGGGAGAGGCAGGAAGTGATCAGCAACATTGCAACTCTGCTCCTATGTCTCACCAAGATACTTTAAAAATAATCTGGGTAAAATTGTAAAAGACATGAAGGGATGCTGAAGAAATACACTGTGAACCAGTGTCCACAGTAAAAAATTAAATAAATAAGAGTTATTTCACAGCCCAAGGTGAGATACTTCTGTAGGTGATTCTCCAGGTTGAGTTTAGCCTTAATTTCACAAGGGACTAGAAAAGGACATAGCAATAACTTTTTCCAGCACTACCACTCATGCAGCTGCATCATATTTTTATCCTGACAATTGAATTGATTTCAAAATTTTAAAAAATGTTTCTTAGTGTTTCCTGATTTTTTGTGGGAAAAAAATAAAAAAGACTGAGAGAAGAAGGGTGATGGGGCAGAAACATTAAAATTTTGCTCTAAAGTTAAAATGACACTAAATGTCTCTGGAGATCTTGGTCCATCTTTAACTTAAAGATCTAGCCTGGGACTTTCTGAATGAAAGTGAAATGTCTAAACTGCAGCTAACAATTTCTGGTATTAAAATTTGTTTAGAGAATTGTGGAGGGTAACATAGCATAGAAAAATATGAAAGATAATAACACTAAACTTCTAAAAGAAACTAGATAACTGCTAATTATTACTGGGAAAAAAATAGCAGCTGCAATAACAAGGCAGTGAGCCATTAGACAGATATGTAAAGCAGAATATGTTAAAATAAAGAAAGAGATATATAATATTTACATGTAATAGCAATTTCATTCAGAAAGCAACTTTTAAACCTGAGATTTGAGAGGAATTTATTACTAGGTGTAATCAGTGATGAATCTGCCTGTCAAAATACAGAAACAACAGTCATGTCCTAGAGAAAAACTCAGAAGCTTGGCTGGAAATTTCCTCTAATGTGGCAAAAGAAATGTGTGTGAGAAGTTACTTTTGTTAGCATATGGAATACAAATCAAATTGACCAAAAAGGCTTTTACAGAAGCAGATGTTGGCTGATACAGGTGCAGTGCTAATGGCAAACAAACCCAAATCCAGAGCTCATCCCTCTGTGACTCTGTGTGTGTGTTGGGGACCTGCCCTTTCCTTGTGGCCTTCCTTCCTCTCATGCCCCAGACTGGGTGTTGTACAGACACAGCTGAACTTCCACCACAAGGTATTAAGGAAAAAAGAGACATGTTTGGCCAACAGAATAAAGTCCTAGGCTGGCAGCAGAGCATGGCAGATGAACCGCCCAAACCCAGGCTGATTCCAAGTCAAATACAGCAAAAATCAGGTGCAGAAATCCACGAAGAAGTAAACAGGATTAAGACTTATAGATGGAGACAACTCAACAGCCTGAGGCTTTCATAGCATGTCCTTGTGAGCTCATCCCAAACCAGAAGAGACTGACAAGGATAATGCCTGAGCCACTGGCTTAACTAGCGACAAAATACCTTATTTGCATTTCCAGTAGCTATTACCCGGCATTGTTTATGCCTTCAGAGGTTATTAGCAAACTTACAAATTATTTACGTTTTCCTTTCTTTTAGTGTCTGCTTTAATTTTTTTCCCTGAGCTAAATGTTAAAATTTCCAGTTGCTGCAGAAGGGAATAAAGACATCATTTGCAGACTTGGCTTTGTTTTTCTCCTTCTCATCCCTGGGATGTACACAATATTCACACCACACTTGACAAGATCTCCAACAGAAAGCTTTATTGTAAATCCTACTGGTTTATCCTAATTATTTCAATTGTTATTCTAAATGTATTTCAAAAGTAGTAAAAAAAAAAAAAGAAAATTACAAGAAAAAATGAACTGGACAAAAGACTATCTAAATGGAGCTCGAAGAGGAATGAACTATGTTTTCACTCTTGGAAATGTGCATGAGAAGACTATGTAAGCAGTAACAGAAAAACAACAGATGTTTACAAGAAAAAAGCAAAAGTGAAGGCAACACAGGGATATGAATAAACAAAATTTGACTCAACCAACCAATTAGAAACATTTGTTTGGTCCAACAATGAAGCTTTGACAAGTGTCAAAATTTCTGTTTTAGTTACTGTCTTGACATAGTTACGGAAAATTTCCCAGATTTTTAAGGATTTGCCCTAATCACATAAAATTGCACCATCATTTTCTTTGACTGTTATTCTGCTCAATAGGAAATCTAGCCAACAAGAGGCATGTAAGTCTTAATCATGCTTGAACAAGGAAAACTTACAATTCAGTAAGATTGGTGATTTGCTTGTTCACATTGTTTGAGGAAATTAAAGTACGGACTTTCTACAAAATCTCCACAGAGTTTTTCCAAAAATAATTCTGTTATTGTATTTTCTGTCTGTAAGTTTTCTCACTTTTTTTTAATCATTGTATTCAGGTTTGTATGCTTCAAGAAACAGAAGCAGGGAAGGAGGCAAATATCTGCCTGCTTGACACACTTTTGTCTGTTGGCATTCACAAGAACTACCTGCAGCCAAATCTTCTGGGCCACATCAGGGCCCCTCTCTGACCCAGCAGCACCAACAGAGGAGCTGAAGGAAACTTTTCTTTTAGACTTAGGAAGGGCTGCTTACATCTCATCTCTCTGTGAAACAGGCAGGCAGGAGCTGACCTTTGGAGCTGCTCAGGAGACTCAGGAGCAAACGAGACTTCCAGGATCACAGGCTACAGCTACTGTTTTACTGAAGCAACCACTGTACAGCTTGAAGAAGGGATTGAATTGTTCCAGGTTACCCATATCAGTGGTCCTTATGGAGGACAAACTCTGTAGAGCCCACCTTAGGACATGGAAGTAAAAAACAGTTTGCACAAAGCATGAGCCTTTCTTGCTCACCATTCACTATATCCTCTTCCCTACGAACCACCCACTCATCTATCAAAGGCTTCCAATGGCCATTTCTCACATCCTGGGCAGGCAAGGACCAAAGCCCAGAAATTAATTTGCAGGAAGAACAGCAGGAGGGAAGAACACCCTTCCCACCCTGCTGCTCTTTTATGTAGTGCATGCCAAAAATTAACCAACATCTTCAAAAGGTCTCCATCTTCCAGTCATCTGTCACCAACTGTTGGTCCAATAATCACCCGGATTCCATGAGTCCATGCATTAAAAGAACCAAAATTACTGAACATAATTTTTTCCCTTTGAGACAAGTTTTTCTCTGTGATACTGTGCAGAAAAGTATCAGGTGATAGATCTGACAGGAAGAATGACAAAATGACAGGATGGGTACAACTTCACTGGCCCCAAATCATGCTCTGCCAATATACCTCCACAATTAGATGGCCCCAAGCACTGATGGGTTCTTACATTCAGTCAGCCTTGGATGATACAGCGACTAATTCATCAGTGACTAGGCTGAGATCTTGATTTGCTCTCTCTGTTTGCTCAGCATATGACAAATAATGTATGATGGATTTGACTTTGTGTCCACAAGGAAGGTCTAAAACTGTCCCTCCTCCAGATGTGCTTTGTATTTGCTGGGTGTCACCCTCCTGTTTTTCATTAAGTGCACAGCTGCACTATCTGTAGTCCCATAGAAGACCATTTTCCTCCTACATGAAAAGTTTGGTGTATAAAGAGCGATACAAAGCCTAATAACAAAAATTCCAAAATAAACTACTCCCTTTCCAACTTCGTCAAATCAGTTAAAGAAGAACATAAATGTTGAGAGATGTTAGTGCAAAAGGCCAGATTTCATGTTACATCATTTCAGTTTGCTGGCTTTCAGAGAACATTTTCTGCAGATTTATGATTCACCAGGTAGCTCTAAGGATGTCTGGGCAGTTTGGCAACAGCTCTTAGATTGTTATAAAAGAGAATGGAAATTGAAGCTGAAGAGGATGCTGTAAAGTAATTGGGTTATTAACTGCTTCCATTCTGAATGACATGCAGGTATATCCAGAAAATGTTCTTTATTAGTTTTTTTACACACTGCGCCAGTGTGCAGAGCTTTTGCCTCCCTAAATGTCCTGTTTTCTTTCAGATTTTACAATATACTTAATTTTGGCATTTGGTCAAAATGAGACCATTACTGGGTATGACCACTTAGGAACTGCTGTTTTTCAAGTGACTGCAGTAGGAAAACCAAACTCCTGCATGCACCTCAGGACTGGTGTGTCCATGTGCACTTTTAGGGTTAGATTTCACTGTTGTGTCTTTGAAACAAGCAGACTTTACAGGACTAAGAAAGTTATAGCCAAAGGTCAAATCAAATCTGTGTCAACAAGCTCTGCTTTCTCACTTCTCACTTTTTTTTTTTCTTTCTTTTAAGGGATGGTAAGAAGTAAATACAGGCAGCCAGTGGACAACACTGGAAATAAGACTGGGGACTAAAGATGCTGAGTTGTCCAAGTGGTGGACTCTATCCTGGACTTTGAATAAATTTGCTCCTCTCTCACCAAGATCCCCAATATGTGGTACCTTGTGCTTTCATCACTTGTTACAAATCTGCTGATCTCCCCAGAAGAGGCTGCAATGGATCCCACAGCCAGTTATCTGTTCAGTAATACCTCAGGCATCAACCAGCACAGTCTCCTTCAGTGACAGCAGACAGAAGGGAGAGAGATGGACAGAAAAGGGAACTTTTTCCACCCTTTCATGCAAAGTTACAACACCAGGAGGAAGGAGAGCAATGGGATTTAAATTAGGAAAATATGGCAAGCACTTTCCATTTTCTGAAGAATGTAGAGCAGCAGCACATGTAACCACACTAATCCAAGCCTTGAGAAGGCTTATTACTAAGAGGCTGGACAGCAGCTACAGCTCTTTGTGAGCCAGCCACACTACTTGCCAAACATGAGTGCTCACAGACAACTTACTGCTTCAAAGGAACAAAGTGCTGTGAAATGATAAATTAGAATGGTCATATGGATGCCTTAGTGAAAAGTAAAGCTGCAGAAAAATATAGTCATGTCTTTATGAAGGGAAAAAACCAACTGTTGAAAACAGATTAATTGAAATGTGTCTACAAGAATAACAGAAGACATATCGGTACCTACAGCAATCATCCCCACTTGGCTTCACCTGGAGAACAGGGAGCCAAGAGGGAAGAGAAGATGCACAAATGCTGAAGTGTCTCAGGGAGGATATTACATTTGGGGGGTGTCTTAGCAAGCAAGTTCCAAATGCAATATTGATAGTAATCATTTATTTTTTTAAAAAAGGATGCTCTCCTAGAGGAAACAAAACATCAAAGGAAGTAAGCATGTCATGTATTTCAGAAGCATCATTTTACAGACAGAACAAATACACTTTTTTCTTATTATTTTTAGGTGAAAGAAGCCCTAGGTAATCTCATAATGTCTCGGTAGTGTGTCAAAAGAAACCTGAACATTTCAGAGAGTCAGATCTTGTTTGGAGGGCACTATAATGCATTGCTATTTGGCAAAGAGATTTTCAAAGTGTTGCCAAGGCTTAGTCAGTTTATGGATTTAAGACCTCGGCTGTTTAAGGCCCTGTTTACACAGCAATGCATCATGTCACAGCATGGCACTGAAGTTGTAAATGGCCCCCAAATTTTGAAAAAAATCTGTGCTGCAGTGGAATACAGATCACTTTGAGACACAGCCACAGGCTTCAGGAGGGAATGCAAGCATTTTCCTACTCAAACAGTGTGCCAGATCCTGAGCTGGTATAAATCAAACCAAACTTTTTTCAGATAAAGAGAACAATGCTGATTTACATGCACTGAATCATATTGAATATCTCTTGAGTAACACTGACCTAAGAGCCTCAGGACTGGATCCTCAGGCAGAACCGGACACCTAATTCCTGCAGACAGCACTGAATTAGGCATCCAAATCCTCCCATGGAACTAAGTGTAATGGAAACAGCGATCTACAGGCAATAAATACATTGTCCTTCGTTTGTATCCAGCCTAGTTCTAGATTTGGCACCAGGAGAGAAATGACAAGCAAGGCACGGGATAATTAGAGCTGCTAGAAGGGCTGTACTGGACTAACACAGCCTCCCTGATCCCAGGACCTGAGCCAGCATCTCTGCTGAGCTGTGCCTTATAGAGACACTCCGGACATTGGTACTGTTTTATGTCTTGCTAACACCAGGCTAAGTTGCACATCATGTTTTCACAAATGACATAAACCCAATCATTCTACACACTACAGGAACTCCCATGCCTGTGAGGGGACCTGGCAAACTCATGCAGAGACAACTGGAAGAGGGAAGCAGCATTTGGGACATCACAGCTCAGGTGTGCTGCATGTTGCTGCCCTCTCAAAGTACAACCACACCAGGTACACTGTGTAACACAGCTCTGATCAAAGGACCTGTAGCGAAAAAATAAAACCACCCTGCTAAGAAGAACATTTCCATTTACCTGTATTCCTTTGGCAAAACAGAGTAACATGTAAGTTTAGCAGTTCTGCAGAAAAGGACCTGGGTACTGGTGGGTATCAGGCTGAACATGAGCCAGCGCCCTTGACGTAAAGATGCCAATATTTCCAGCAGCACGGGATGCTGGAAGACCACCAGCAGCAGTCATGGGAGGTGATTAATTGCCTCTATTCAGCCCTGGGGAGACACAGCTGAAATACTGCTTGTCCAGTCTTGGAGAATTAGGTACTGGAGCATGTCCAGTGAAAGGCCACTAAGATGATTAAGGGCTTGAAGCA